>JAUKPP010300095.1:663-19428 GCA_032273245.1 Phyllaplysia taylori
AGAGAAGAAGGGAGAGGGAGAGAAGGAAGGGGAGCGAATTTGTGACTCACAATAAAATCGTGAGGGTTGGCAATTCTAGTGCTGCTAATCAAACAATGACGATTTTTTAACCAAGATATCGATTTTGGGGTTCTGGCTTCACTTGAAAGTTGTATCTTTTTGCTATAGAATGACACATGAAAAAATGCTGAAATCAACGTAGAAATACTTTACAATCAGCTTGTGAGTACCTTGTCCCTTTCTAAAGTACTTTCAACAGAAAACTTTGCGCTGTGTTTTCTCAAGAGAATAATTAGCAATGTATAGTACAATTATTTATTTTCTTTACATTTTCGGTGCTTGTCAACCTACATGCCCAGTGGGAGCTTATTGAATACTACAAACAGATGGCTGTTTTTTTTTCTTATGACATCTTTAAATACTTTAGTGCTTCTGGCTATGTTTCTTGGTGACTCCATGGAAATATTCCTCTTTATTCAGGTCTGTCATATTTGGAGCCCTCTTACATTGCTATGAATGAGGTTATCCGTTCTAAAACCAGCAAGTTGTTTCATTTCATCTTTCTACTAGAATTACCCCTAAAAAATAAAGCTTATCCATCATACTTTTGAAATTTTTTGGAAAATAAAATTGTCAACAGAAATTCAAGATGACTGTCATTTCCATGGCAACCAATGGTTTTGGGAATGATCTAATGATGCAGATTTTCATTTCTCAATATAAGTATCAATATTTTTGCAAAAGAAAGTAAAAACATACAGCATTAAAAAAGCTTGTAGTCTTGGTAGCCACATCTCTTAATGAGGCTAGCTACCATAACCTGGACTAAGACAGGCAGCATTACATCCCCCCAGACAGTGATACTTCACAAATTCATCATCTACAAATGGGAATCAAACTCATATCTCCAGGGTGGATGGTACAAGGTGAACAGCCAGACTACTCCACCATAGATGAGTTGTGAAGGATTTAATAACTGTGAAGGGAAACCAAAAAAAAAGAAATAGTGAAGAAAATTATTGCCGCCAACTGACCTCAGTGAACCTCCAGGTTTGTGTGGAGCGTCGCCGGACGTCAGGTTTCCTCAGAACTAAGGGCACTGACTGCCCTGGCCTTGGGGCAATGTCAGATATGTCAAGGACAAGGCCTGGCTCACTGGCTGTGGAAGAGCTGCGGGGGTCGCGGGGCGGCATTGAGCCCTCGTGCTCCAGCATCCCAGTGCCAGTCATGCGCCACAGCTGGGAGCGTTTGCTTTTTTCCTGTATAGTACAAAGAGTAGGTAAGATTATATTATAACTCACAGGAACCAAGAATCTCAGATCCTTCATGTCAATCCCTTAAAAGTAGAGCAATAAGTTGAAAAGGATATGGTATGACAATTCCAGAAAAACTGCAAGAAAAAAATTCCAGATTACAAACTGCTTTGATACTTTGTAGGCTACCTGTGTTTCAAACAAGATGATTCCTTCAACTGATGCTCCATGAATGTGAATACTATCGTCAGCATGTTTCTCTCCCTAACCCATCCACCTACAAAGTAGCTCTTGAGGGAGTAGTTCACTTTGTTTAAATTCTACAGCATTATCAACACATTAAGGTCATTTCAGTTCCAGGAAGAAGAAAAGAAATAGTAACAATCAGAAAGAGGAAGGAGCAGACCCTGTCTGAGCACCTGATACCCACAAATAGAAGGAAAAAGAAGGGGCAGAACAAACTGAAAAGCCCACAACCTAAGTGACTCACCCTCTTCTTGAACACAATGTTATTGTTGTGTACACAGTCCAGCACTAGCTCAGGGCATGGCCCTCCCCAGTTTCTGTGGAAAAACAAAAACATATAATTTTGTTATGGTTTCATAGCTTTTTAACACTGCAATGTCACATAAAAGACATGAAGTGGGTGAAGATAATACACAAAGTAACTTCTTTTTAAAAGAAGTAGATATAGCAGTAGCAGAGCACAATATGGCGCTAACAAATCTTGTAACATAATGACGGAACCATAGTACGTCTATATGCTAGCAATAGAATGCTATTGTCAAGGTATCAAGGAACACAGACTACGATCTAGATAGATTTCACTATACTGACTCTCAGCTTCCTTAAAAACATATGTGTTGCAACGCGATGAAATCAGGTGCTTTTTTTTAGTTATTGGTATCATGTTAAACCTTGAAATTAAAGAGAAAATGACTACGATTGTTTCCTGGCTTTGAAAAAGGCACTCTTTTTCTTTCAAACAATTTTTTTTAGTATAATGCACCATGAAATGTGTTTTTAAGTGCATATAGAGTGTACTGGGTCACAAAAACTACTCATGGTGACTCAGAAAAAGGCTGATGACTCTTTTCCCAATGTTTTGACGAGCGCCTGATTTCATGGCAATGCAACACATGGTTACTTCACAATAAAGATTCCTGGATTTCTTAATTTCTTATCACAATTTTGTAATAGAATGCCTTCTTAGTTTTTAAAATTTCACACAGATAGCTGGTCTCACCTGTCAAATGTTGCCGAGGCAGCGAGGTAAATGAAGTTTTCATAATGGAGCTGCTCTCCTTCTTCAAGTTTGTCAAGGGCATACTTGGCCGATGTACCTCCCAGAACGCTCAGACTCAACATCAGCGGGCGCAGTGTTGGCTCATCCCATGCATATGGAACTGTCACCAGAAGAAAATGTCCATGGACATGATTTGATCGGCAACAGCTCAATCTCAGATATGTTTTGTCATTATAAAGCACATGACATTATTTCAATTAGTTTGAAAATAGGAAAAAATTGAGTTAATTCTTTTGTTATGGCAATTTGCAACCCACATTTTATGTCCATATTCTGATGGGGAAGTTAAAGAACTTCAAAAACGCTGTTTAAGTCCAACCAATGCACTCAAATTCACTGAAGTAGGTTATGCTGCCATGCATTAATTAATGCATTCTTAGCACAAGTATTATTAACCATTTTTCTGTTTCTTACATATATGCAGAATTTTAGTGCTCATCCATCCACACATTTCTGTGTATTTGTGCGGGATGCGTTTAATGTTGTATGTATGTTTCGGTGCATAAACATAATGTGAGCATTTTCATGTTGAAGCTGACTATACACATGGTATTCTGGTACAGTGACCCATGTTTCTTTGTTCAGCAATAAAGCCTTTCACCACGACCTGACTTATCTTTATCTTCATCACATTTAGACTATAAGTCATATAATCCTATCTGACTTCTCTTGATGGTGAGAACTTACTGGATGTTTGTGGCTGTATGAAACTTTTCAGCTTCTCATCCTGGGTGCCTGTCTGGTAGTACAGCACTGGCACCTAGACACAGAACAAAGAGTCAAGCTTTTAGTAATAATAACATAAAAAACAATGAGAAGGAGTGGGGTAGGGTGGGGATTTAGGCTTCTTAAGCTCCAGGATTGAGAGTGTGAATGTGAGTGAAATGTATGCGTCCGCATGCATGTATGTGTGTGTGTGGGACGGAAGGGAGAGAAAAAAAGAGACTAGTTGTTGGGGTTTAGTGGTACTATTTTAAGACCATGCCTGCTTCCATTGCAGCAAGTCGCTAAGATATAGCTTTACTAGCTTAAGCTCTTTGCAAGTGGCTCCACTGAAACTAAGTTCCATGCGGACATGTAATATGACAGCCACTGGCCACAATCGTTTTCATAGGTACACATAAAACACATTTAACTATAATTTAAACCAATAAAAAATCTACTCGATTTGCACATTTATTATTAGCCAATGACATAAGGTTCTTTCGGTCGCAGGAAGTACACAATAATCACGTAGAGGTGCAAACTCCTACCAGAGCACCCTCCTTACACAACAAAGAAAATGAGACAAAGAAATACAAAGACAGAGAGAGAAAAAGATGGGAGATGGTGAAAATAAAGCAGGGAGATGAAAGAGAGACACATAACCTAGTGAGGAAGTATTTAAGTAAGGATCCTTGCCCCATCATATATCCTCCATAACATAACAATTTAACACACGACACAATTGCACCAACTCACATCACTGAAGTTGTCTATCCTGAAGGGAGGTGGCATGACATCTGCATCGGCAAACACAATGAAGAATGTTGGCCCTTGCTGGACAACCTCCACTTTGAGCAAGTGACACTTCCCTGTGTTGTCTCTGAGAAATGAAAGGGGTGGGAAAAAATTAAATCAACACATGATCAACCTTGGTAAAAACATAATACACCTGGGCCTTCATAAATACTCCCTTACATCTCTGTTGAGTCAGCAGCAGCAGACTGAATGCTTTGTTGCTATCAAATTGAATCTGATGTGCATAAAATGTACATTTGTGATGGCTGTCTCTGATACCATATTTATTCCTCTCACTTTGATCAAAACATAATGATGAAGTCTCTTCAGTTGACTAAAGTTAACTTCATGGTTATTTAAAAGCAGCAACAATCTTCCGGTTGCAAACTGACAGAGGGATTTGCACGATAATTTCACGATGTATTTGTGAATGTTGATAAAAAGTATAACTGTCACTGATGTAACTGACGGTCATTCTCTTCTCCCTACTATTATCATTTTATGCATTAATGTATTTGTTCTCTCCATGTCTCACCTCATGTTGATGTGGAAGGAGTCAATGCGGTCAATGTGGAAACCTCCTGACCAGTGGCACTGCGGTAAGGCCAGATTCTTCACACACAGCAGTTGGTCAAGGTCAACTCGTGGCCAGTGGAATGGCAGCTTGCAGTGGGGCAGCGCAGTCAGATAGTCTGGGCGAATAGCCTAAGAAAGGATACGATAATAATATGCATCAGTAAGTTTTTCATTTTAGTATACATAATAATATCTCTTGAGACACTTTTTTTTCGGTTGCTCAAACAATTAGTCTTTGAAAAGGAGTTTTAAACCTCTCGAGACTCTTCTTTCTTTCCGTTGCTCAAATAATTGGTCTTTGATTATTTCAAACAGTTGTTTAACTCTTTTGAGTCACTTTTTCACAAATTGCGAAAACAATAAATTCTTGAAGGTTTATCCAAATAACAACATACAGTGTTCTGAGAGGAATAATAAGCAAAAGTACACTATATAAAATAGAATGCTAAAAATATATTTCTTTGTAGGAGTATTAGAATTACAATGGGCCATAAAAAGGGAACTGCACAATCATAATCTCGTGAAACAGCAATAAGTAAACCTCAAAATGCCCACACTCTACACCATTGCATAGTCAAGATACATGAGATCAGTAGCTCAATGCCTGAAAACAGCAATATTCCATTTCCAAATTTTCTACTTCTGAGAAAAATACGATACAAGATTTGCGCCATTTTTTCAGCCCCTTAAAAAAGGGATTTTGACCAACAAAATCGCTGTGTATGACAAAGGATTGAAGCACAAAATTAGTTTAAATTATAATACATATATAGCCAGACTAAATACAGTGCTGGATATATTTTGGCTTGGATCTGGCAAGATATAGGACCAGACATACTGCCATGTGATCAGCCCTGGAAAAGAGGGAAAACCGTGAACATGTAATGCTCCTCCAAGCATACCTTTTTAAAGCATTTTGCTAAGTAGAGCTTCTGTCCTTCAGTGAAAAAAAATAGTACAATATATCAGTGTGTAGCTACCAGAACTCTAAAATGTCTTAGAGATATAGAAAAGAATTTTTTATTTAAAACGGAGATAAAAAAAATTTTAAAAGAAGCTAATGGGTGATGCATGTCGATTACAAACCAGACTTACCTCCCTCTTGCTCATGTATTGCTGAGCAATGGCAAGTTTGAAGCTTGACTGGTTGTCTAGCTCAAAGCGTGGAGCAAAGGTCACAATGTTAGTGCCACGGTAACGACCCCTGCCAGGGGTTACCTGAATACCAATCGTGTAGACCCTGAGAGAGAAAAAAAAAAAGCAAGGGATAAGTATAACATATAACTTAAGTCTATGCCAAGCAAGTTTGAGGCATGGTATGATCTAGCATGCCATCACTGTTTAAAATTTCGCAACAGTTTCTTATGTACCAGTGCTCACACACCTATTTACATCTTGTTTGTCATGTCTTAAAGTCATACAGATTAGGCGACAAAACAAAAATGAAAATTTCTCAGTCAACATTTTTCAACATGTTACATTTCATCACTTCAGATGGATCCTTTTTTACCTCCTTTTCATCAAGCAAATGTATGAGAAAATGACTGATGACATTCAGTTGGATTGTGTGTATGTATTACTACTTTTAGTGTGCATAAAGTTGACAATTTCAGCATAATTTCATTCACCATGGGTGATCCCTGGACGAAAATTTCACCGCAGATTATCTCTGCATTTATTGCTAATCATTCTTATCAAATTAAAAAGATGTTTAAAAAATGTGTAGTCTGTACCAAAGTTTATCATGGCTTTGCTTTGATGTGCCAGATACCAAATTGTGTTGTGACAACATGCGCCAAAGTGCTTGTAAAAAAAGGATTCTCTGTGTTCCCTATTGTGGCTTAATGTTTCATGAGCAAGGTTTAATGACATTTGAACTTGCACCTTCTTCAATGCCAAATATATTTTTTTCTTTGGAGAGTGCAAGTTCATACAGACATGCTACTAGATCTCCTGAGCATTGAGCTTGTCTGTGAGGTATAAGAAATGCCACAATGTCAAATTTAATCAGAGTGGTCTATAGCAGGCTTCATCCTCAAAATGATTATATTTATATCCGTTCATGTAATACCAAAGGTGTGAAACCTTCCGTGACAACAGTGCATTACGAGTGTGGCCAAAACTAAGCGCGGCCCCCCATTGACACTGCTGTTATAGGCCGCGCTTCGATTGCACCCTCGAGCACTGTTGACATGGACTACGTCACGAGGACGCCCGGTACGCGCTTAGAGGCTTCGATACTTATCTCATACATCTTATAAAATCTCTGGTAATAGGCCTACTGCAGAGATGAAACACTTTTAAAATATCAAAGAAGGAAAAAGAAATAAACAGATTAATATTACACGCAAACTGAGGAGAGGAGGCAGCATGCATGGAACCAAAAAAAGGAAAAACAACTGCACTCAGAATAACATGACATGAAAAATGTCCATTATCTAAAAGAAATCAATCCTACATGAAAGGGATAAACCTAACAACAATGCATCCTGAGAACTGATTTAATTATAATCATCAGTAACACAGTTTCACTTTTATTTTGCTAACCCCTACTCACTTGTCGTAAGGATATGTTTTTTGTCTTTCTATTATTATGATTGATTACCATACAAAATCGGCAACATTTCAAGGTTTTACTAATGCTGAAACGCATTTTGATATCTTTCTCAGATAATCAAATTTTTCACTTTTCAAAGTAATCCTTCAGTTCTTAAAAATTATATCCGAGTTAAAGACATAATCCTAGATTATTACTTCAAAGGTGGGAGGTCAAAATGCATGTGCTTGGATTTACGTCTATAGTGGCTCTGAAAACAAGGTTGTCCTTCATGTGCAAAGATGGAACAAAAAAAAAGTCTCATTTCACAGGAAAAAGACTTCAAGTGCTTTGATTGTTGTTGTACTCTAGGGAAACTCACTATAAACTACTACATACTAGAAACATTTTCCATAGACTACAAAAGGTGCCCTTTTTCCTTTTAATCATAATACGATTAAATATAAAAAATAATAATAAAGATACTTTTCAAAGCAGAAGAAACATAATCACCATAAGATATATTAGTGCAAATTGAGTTATAAATTCATTTTTTTTTTTACTATGACTCTTTTAAGGTCTCTATCTATAAACAGTTAAAGAGTCATGCTAGGCGTATTACAATAGATTCATGTAATAATACACAACTATCATTGCAAAACTTATTAATTTACAAGAGAAGAAACTATTCCTTCAAACCCTAGTAATTTCAACAGAAAAGTGTGAATAAAATCAAATTAAATGTCTCACATCCAAAAAGCAAAAAAACAACCCTCATTAGCCAAGGCCGCATTACACCACAAGATTTCATCACATGAAATCACCCCCGAATGCTGGAAAAAGTGAGCCATGTCCAGAAATCGTCAATCCCTCAGGGGGTCACCATCAGTAGGTGGAGGTGAAAGGTGTGAGGCGCATAAGGGTATAGAGCACCAGGTCTTGAAGGCACCAAGAATCTCTACCACTACCAGGGGTAATGGTAGTAGATAGAAAAATATTGATCGACATTAACTTATGATATGTTTCGAGAACCTTTGCTTAGACCAAAGGCTCTCTTCACGCGAAACTTGGATGTTACTAACCAGTCGGGGCGGTTCTCTTGGTTGTGGACCACGTGCAGTGTTCGCTTGGAGGTGCCGCCTTCCAAAGAGAAGCGATTGCTCCTGCAAATCAGACAAATAGAGGTTAATTTCTCATTGAGCCAAAATGCAGAGAATGACATGAAGGGGTAAATTCAAATTTAAAAAATTATAATATTATCTCTTTGTAACGTTAGATTAATCACTGTACAAATTGGCTTATGGGGAGGGGTAATGAGAAAGCCTTTGCTTTTTTTTCCCCCTCATTTTCTTGTGACAACTACCATGTAGCTCCCAATATAGTATCAATCCTGTGGATGATTTCACAATCGTATCCAATGCTCCAGGTTCTGATGCTTAAAAAAGAAAGCATGACACAATACAACGCCAGATAAATCAAAGCATCTCTTACTGGTAAAATTTTTTTAAATTTCATCATCCTGGTACTCCATGTGGGGAGTCTGCACCTCAAACTCAACAAGCCAGCAAAGATATACCCAAGTCATAATTACAACTCATCATTTGACCACCTCAACACACTCCATCATCCATACTTCATATTTCTTTTCAAAAAAATTTATGATCATATATATCAAGCTCTACAAGAATAGATAAGTTCTCTGAGCTGATGTGACAACTACCACGTAACATGTACAACTAAAGGACACAGGGTAATACTACCATTGAGGTCTTGCCTGGACTCCATGCACAGAGTTGCCCACTCTCATCTGGCACCTGAAGAAAAAATAAATACATGTTGTGCACAGGGTAATGAATATCAGCATCAGTGACTCCCTTCCTATTGCACTACAATTCTGATAATGAGCACAAACAGAGGAAAGTCTGCACAATACCCGAGAACCTGCCAACCATACAAAAGATGCCCCCACAACTAAAAACAAAAAGAAAACGCCTAAAAATCTCCATCCAACAAACAAAACCACAAACAGGCAAACTAAAAAGACTCAAAGAACAATCAAACTTAGAATGAGGAGCATGGAAAGCAGTGAGGAGGAATTGTCTACAAAATAGTTCATGAATCTTATTCTCTGAGAATGTGAAAATAAAAATAGCGAAACAAAAAACTAACAGTTACAAGAATGGTGTCATGAAATGTTGTGGCTCACTGCACTATCATGCTTCCAAGAAACAAACCCCCATCTGTAGTGTAATGTTTAGGCTCTTCGCCTGTTGTGCGGAAGACCGGAGTTTGATTCTGACTGCGGACAATTCACATTTTTTTCCCTGTGGGATTTTTTTCCCTCTCTGCTCGAGTTGGCCCGGACAGGCAGGGTTAAAGTATCTTGTCTCTTAAATGACCTTACAATGTTGCAAGGGATGTAAAACTGGTAACCAAAACAAACCAAACCAAGAAACCAGCCAAGTAGCAGTAACACCAAGTACGTGTACACTACTCACAAGTTCAACTCTTCTGATTCAGAAAAACTGAAGAGTAGTGGAGTCACACTCCGGGCCTGCTCATGTTCCTCAAACTGACCAGCAGCTGTGGCCTTTGACCCATCCTGTCTGAAAACCAAGGGCAGGCCAGACTTGTTGACCAGCCAGAACTGTGCCAAGATGGTAAGCTGAGGAGGTACGGTGGAAGAAAAAATGTTCATGTTGCATCTTTGGCTTCATTTTTAGTTTGTAATAGGTCCATTGCATACTACAAACAGACGGTAGGATTTGGTGACTAAAGTCGGAAAAAAGAGCAGATCCAACATATTTTTTCACTGTAATTGGTTCTGTTTTCTGGGGGGGGGGGGGGGGGTAAACTATAGAATAGCTTTTTTAAAATGTATTTTTTAAATATAAAATCCACAGGAAACGGAGCATCCTCCAGTGTCTATGAAAACTCATGCATATGTGCATACACATGATTGTCGATTTCAAGGTAGGAACTATTTACCGATATGCTGAGAAACAAGATAATAACACAATATTCAAGAAATAAATTCTGCGTAAATTCAATCCTCCCCACAAACTGCATTGAATAATAACCAATTATCTCACCTTGATAGACCCTCCTTTGACGATGCGTATCTTCACCACCAGTTTCAGGAGTCTCTTGTTGCTGTCATAGATTCGAAGCAGTTCCTTATGGTTGCTGCTGTTAGGTGGAATGCTCAGCTCCTTACAGCTCTGGAAGTTCTCCAGATGAATGCCAAGCTCCAGATTTTGGGACACGTCCACCTGATGGACAGACAGGAGAAAAATAGATTGATGTTTTACAAGAAAGTAAATAAAATCTCAACCTCTCCGTTCAATGAGCAGATGCGCCCAAATGGCAGTCCCCATGCACGGCACTGCGAGTTGTTGTCTACTGGAGGGTTTCAAAAGGTGTGGAGACAGGCCACCATTACTATGGCATCAGACTAAGCAGTCCAGAGTAGGATAAATACACTTATAATTAGCACTGAGCTCACATAATTACAGAAAAAAGTATTTTAATATACAAAATGGCTAACTGTATTTGCAAAAGTGGCAACTGCGGTGTGTTTCTTTTAGCAAAATAGGTTACCTCTAAATGCTTCTCATAAAAGACAACCTATCAAAAAGTAGTCAACAGATTCACAGTCCCACTATCATAAGAAATGAAGACCCAGAAAAACAAGGAAACAATGAAAAAATATCTCACTCCATGCAGCGAGGCCTCTTTGCCAGGCTTGAGGTTGCCCGAGGCCCCAGTGCCACGCAGGTAGTAGTGCAGCTCCAGGGGCAGGAGGTTGCAGACAGTGAGGGGTGGGAGGACATTGAGGATGTGCCCGGGCAGGGTCGGGTGGATCACACCATAGCCTTGGTATTGGGTCGCCTGGACGCCCTCCTCGGGGAACTTCTGGCGCGTCACGCACACAAAGAATCTTTGAGAAAGAAAGATAATTTTGTCGTAGTTTAACCTCTCCTTTTTTCCTAAAGAAGGTTATATCAGCTTTCCTAAAGAAAGGTTATATCAGCAACAAATTAAAAGAATTTTTATTTTTTTTGGCTACTATGCCACAGGTGTCTGCATGAAATGGTTCCAGATGCCACTGTGGAAGCTGAGTAATAACCAGCGCAGTGATGAGTGATGTAATGGTTAGGCTTTACGCCTGGCATGCAGAGAACCCAAGTTCCATCCCGAGCATGGACGATCTAGGTTTCTTTCTGCTAGGATTTTTTCAACTCTCAGCCCGGTTGGCTCTGACAGGCAGGGTAGAAGTAGCTGTCTCTTAAATGACCTTAAAGTGTTGCAGGGGACGTAAAACTTGTAACCATTGTAAGCAACCAGCCGAGTAATAATGCTGAAAGTGAATAAGGACATTGTATCCGTACTCGTAACCAGTAGGTTTGGTATGTAGATTAAATATCCTTTATGTAAAAAATAAAAAATAAAAAATTTTTTTGTCTTGGAACAAATCAAAATCTCTACTGACAGGTGGCCAAAGTAAGACTAATAGAAAATCCATTATCATCAGGGAAGTTTCTACCACAGACCTTTTTCAGACATCTGTCTCTTGATGGTATCAATAGTGTTACACAAAACGGGGCACCTCTAAAAATATTATTCTCTACAAGAGAAGCTAAAAACTGATTTTTAAAAAAAATATAGGTAAAGAGAAGAGTGAACAACCTGTATGATACAGTATTTGTGCATTTCCCCTATTTTACCTGTATGTGCCTTCCCCTGGCCCAATCACATCGCAAGTTCGTATGCCGTCAGGCTTCTCGCCAGGTCTCTTAACGTGTTGCCAGTCCAGGGGTCTGCTGCAGAAGTGGACAGGCCAGTCCACCGGTCTCACCCGGATTCGCATGTTGACACAGGACAGAGGGATTGGCAGGGCACTGCTGACTGGCACATTCATGCACTGGTAGTGACCTGGTGAGGGAGAGAAAATAACAGCTGTCTATTATGTCTGTGACGTCGGTAGTCTAGTAGTTAGGCTGCTGGATCCGTAATAGGAAGGTTGCGGGTCCGAATCCCAACTCGGGCCCGACGTTGTGTCTTTGGAAAAGGCACTTTACACAAATTTTCCTCACTTCACCCAGGTGTTGATGGGTACATGGTAACAGGCAGCGAAAGATCTTGTCAGTATGTTAGTGTTTGAGACTTGTAAAATGGCAGCTTGCACTGTATGCTTCCCAAGAAGTTGAGAAGGTTTCTGAGTAATTTTGGTTTGCTGGGGTAATAATGATTGTAAAGCGCATAGAACCAGTATTGGGATATGCGCTATATAAATGCAACCCATTACAATCCATTATGTCTGTTTTATTGTTTAATCTTACCACTAATTTCAACACTCTTCTGATATATCAGCCCTGATGATGACTGGATCAATCTTTAAAAGCCCATATACACTGGATGTAAGTAATAACCCTCAAGTTTAAAGTATACATACAAGTTCCATGAGGGTAAGCATAAGTATAGCTGGCAATTAAAATATAAATTTGAGCCTTATCTGTGATTTGGCTGGAGTCAAAATCTATAACCTAGGGCTCCGTTCATCATTTCACCAAAGCAGCTCTATTACTGTCGTTTGTCACCAATATCGCTGAGTTGCCCAAGGAATTAGCAACTTTAGAGAGATGCAACCAGGTGTTTTTTAACAATGTACTTCATAAATTTAAGCATATAAGTATTTGTGCAGATTTTATCAAAGAACCGAAAGCACTTTGGAAAAAAACAGTTCCTTTTTAAAAAAAATAACTCAAAGGCTGGGGTCATTTAATTCATTATGCATCATATCAATATCAGAACATAAAATTAAATCTCAAAACATTGATTTAAAAAAGATGCCATCAATTTGATTTACTACTTAACAAGAAAATCCCATCACAACGTTTAAACAAAGCAGCAGTTAGCGAAATCCTCTCCCCAAAAAGAAAATCCAACCAATTCGCTGGCGCTATTGCATAGGGGCGAATAGTCCATTATGTTCTTCATGATATTCGCCCCTTTGCAAAAGAAGTATGCTTTAAAAAATAAAAATCATTTTCTGAAAGGTAATAAAAAAAAAGGTTTTTAGACAATATTGTTTTTCAGTCGAAGGAACAGGGGTTTTCCTCCATGTCCAAAGTTTTTCTAGGGCTAGGTTTGCTTCAGTGCCAGTGTCAGAGGTGAAAGCGAGTCCTACCTCTCTCATCAGTGGCCTCAAGTTTCAGCTCTAGTGCACTGTCTAGTCTGTTGTGAACCACCAGCGCTGAGCGAATGATGATGAGCTTGCGGGCCCCACCCTCCTGCTGGACTTCAATGACGATCCGGGCCGGAGAAACATTAGGCTGGAGATGATAATACATCAAGTTGATAAATAAAAAACATTTTAACAACCTTAATCTAGTAGGGTTTGTTTGTTTTATCGGAGTTTTCCAGGAATGGCAACGCTAAGGGGTCAAATAAGTGTTTGGAAAAGGATCACACACCCACCCCACCTCCCCCTAAAAAAAAAAAAAAGACAAATGACCACATTTCTAGATTAAATGTTTCCTTCTCAGGTAAATCAATATAGTTTATCTCACCTCATCTTCTAAGAATTACTCTGATCCATTGATTATTGTATGATGGGGAGATTAGTACTGACAGACAAAATTCAGCAGAGTAAAGAACATGACTTACTGCTGCAATGATGTAATACAATAACCACAATGTCATGTACATGAATGTTTTAACATTACCACTCAAATGCTCAATGTTCACATTGTTATATTTGAAATATGTGCCAAAGGCCTTCATTCTGAATAAACGTCATCCATCCCAATAACCACAATGTGTACCCCAACACCTCCCTCAGAGGCCGATGATTTTCAAAGGCTCTAGACTCACAGCTCACAGCTGCTTAATTCTCCCCCACAACATCCACCACTACCATTTGACCAAAACAAATACAGTGGATCAAGTCTGATCCAACTCACCGCTGCCTTGAGTTCAGGGTCAGCATGGCGGAAGTAGACACCTACTTTGTCCACAGTAACAGGCGAGAGTCTCTGCCAGCCTTCAACAGTCAACAGCAACTGGTTCACATGCATAGCATGCGATTTCTGGGAAACACACAAACAGAAGTAATGATAAATCACTATCAATAGTAGATTATAACTAAACACTGCATATCCTCACTTGACAGCGGGCTCTATGGACTTAACATTTAATCCAAACAATTTGCTGGTAGTGCACAGAAACTAAAAATACAAAGACTATAGTAGACTATTCACCCTTTGCATCACCACTTGCGAATTGCAATGCAACTTTTATGTTACTCATTTCTCCAAACGAACGATTTGAATATATACACAGGGATATACATTTTTTAAGCCTGTTTTAACACAAAGAATTTTTCAAAATCAATACAAATGTTTTTCCAGGAAGTTTCTATACAGGCTTATAGAGGCCCTACCTTTAAAAAATCTTTATAACAGTGGACTGCTACCCCAACTGTACCGTGTGTGAGAATAATTTGCAGAAATTGAAGAAATTATATTTATCAATTTTCCCATTTAAAAACTTCAGATTAATTGTTCTACAACAGGGTAAGTTCAGAGGCGAAAGCAACAAAATGAAAATAATGCCTCGGAAAAAACAAAACCATTCCCACATACTTTAACAAGCAAAACATAAAAGGGGGAAACAAGCGCAACATTATTACAGTACCTGATGTCTCAGCTTTTCTCGCCGATGAAAGTGAAATGGTTTGGTTTCTCCTGGACCCACTCTCTTCCAGTCTGAGGCTTGGATGTAGGCAGACTCCACTGTCTGGGTGCTGTGGCTTTCTCCTGCCAGACTAAAAAGTCAGAAACAATTGTAAGCTAAGCCATGATGAGTAAGTGATCAGGCAGTGGAGAAATAAGAATCAACGAGAAGCAGCTTGGCAAGACACGAAAGCAGAAAGCAAGGATCAATAGCAAATAAAAGCAGTGCATAGTAAATCCATATCAGCTAATTGTTTGGTTGGTTGGTTAGGGGTTTAAGGCTCCTTCGACTCTATTAGGTAATTTTGGCACTCAGAACCATTCTTAAATATTTTTGGGTATGGATTAATTTTTAATTTTGCCCGGGCAGCGTCATAATAAGCCTACTCTTTTCGATTTTCAACTATCAAGGCATCTTTAACGTGCCCAATGTACAAACGGGGCTTCCAAGATTTTTCGTCCTTATCCAAGTAAACTAGGTGTTTTGATCTTACCTACCCTATGATCAGGGGTGTGGTTCAAAGGGAAGTAGACAAGGAAGAAGAGAAGAGAAGCAAGGCAGGCGACAAGAGTAGCAGGGAGTAGGAGGAGACAAGGGAGAGAGTGAGAGGAAGAGTCAGAAAATTAGTTGAAAGAGTAGACAAGGCATAGAAAGAGAAAAACTTATTGGGGATAACATGCTTGCACTGCCCCGGGTTTGAACCGACTACCATTGTCTCTAAACCACGAGAGCCCCCAGCTAAATGTTATCAGATGTGAAAAATCAAGACTACATGAGCAGTGCCTGTGGTGTAAAGGATAGGCTCTTTGCTTATCACGCAAAGGACGTGAGTTTAAAGCCCATGTAAGGCAGTTTTTTAATCAGGCGTGCCTGTCTCACTACTAGGATATAGTGTTCCTCTCAGTCTCTGTTGGCCCTGATTGGTAGGGTTGAGGCAACCTGCCTCCAAAATGATCTTACAGTGTTGCAAGGGACATAAAACCAAACCCTCAATAACAACAAACAAGACTGCATGAGACTGACAATAAGACAATGAACAGAACACTTGGAAAGTCGCTTCGTTAGTCTAGTGATTAGGCTGCCAAAATCGTAATCGTGAGGTTGCAGGTTCGAATCCCAGCTACTTTATACAAACTTTCCTCACTTCACCCAGGTGTGAATGGGTACCCGGCTAATGACAGCAAAAGATCTTACCAGTATGTTAGTAATTAAGCACTTGTAAAATGGCAGGTTGAACTCTATGCTTCCCAGGAAGTTAAGAAGGTTTCTGAGTGACTTTGGTCTGCTGGGGTAATAATGATTGTAAAGCGCATGAAGCCAGTATTGGGATATGCGCTGTATAAATGCAATCCATTACATCACACCAGGGTTGCAATTTGCATACAAAGACACTAAAACAATGAGGCTGATAAAACAGAAAAGAAACCTCAGTTTCAATTGGAACAAAAGTCTAAGAGTACATATATCTACACGACTGCCTTGAATATCACACTTACTTTGAAGGCGTTGTAGTGGCTGTCAAAAACCACAGGTTACACCCAGTGTCATTCCGAATAATGTAGGGTATGAAAGGCGATCGCTTGTGCTGGGAGCGCTCTACCCCTGAGCGCATTGAGGACTGAGCACCGTTGCCAGATTGTGATGCCGAGAGCGAGGAGGATCCTCCACGCTGTTGTGTGCGGTAGTCCTCTGTCCAGTTGCCGCTGGTCTGGCGGTACAGGTCGATCAGCGTGGAGGTCACGTTAAGGTTGAGCACATCAGAGGCTGGAGATTGAGGAATAATAATAATAAAGATTGTTGAATCTTTATATAGCATCCTACTGGAGATGGTAATTGTAACTGAGACCTTGCTTCTTCAATAAGCTTATGCTACAAGAGGTTTAAAAAACAACAACAAATTTTTAACTTGCTACAGTTGCACTAGCAGTTCTTCGGACATACTTTACTTGCGGCCAATAACGGGACAAAAGGACCAGATATTCATTGATTCTAAACTGAAATAACTATTAAACGGTAAGAGATAAAAGTAAGCAGTTTTTTTAACATCATATACTGACCATTTAAGGTTTTTCTGGGATACTTAATAAGATTGTGTTGATAGAGAACGCATCTTAAAAAGGAGTTAGCAGAACAAGGCCAGTTTTAAGTCATAGCGTCGTTACTTATTTATAGAGGCGCTAATGTTAGGCATTCTGTCAGAAAGAAAGGCGTTCTGTCCCATCACAAGCACTAAAAGTGGGCCATTGAGTTGATAAACAAAAACACTGCGATACCGCCAGTTTGTACAAACAGGTCCCGATCTTAGCACGCTGAAATGACACTATTCTTGCATCTACCAAGTGTGTCTTCTGCGTTTACAAAGCAGATTGCGCCTCTGCCACAATCCAAAACTCAATCAGAACATGGTATGAAATTTTGCTAAAGGCTGGTAATGTGACTTGAGATAACAACAAAGATGTCAAAAAGTGGATTTGCAAATTGCATTGTGCCCGATCAAGTAAAAAAGATTACCTCATTAATTTGTTACTCCTAGAAACATCCATTGCTTTCGAACTTCAACATATTTGTTTTTTGTAAGCTATGATGCCAGAGCTTGGTCGACATTATTCCTTTAGGAAAAACAGTATTAACTATCTTTCTATTGCCTTAGGATGCTTCCTAATTGTCCTTCACTTTGGCATACCAGTGCGCTGTTTTGATGCTATTGCACAGCCTACAGTATATTTACAGAATGAAATATTCAATTAAGAACCCATCCGGCTTACCAGCAATTTGCACAGCCATTCTTTTCTCTGGTTTTGTGTACTGTTTCCATTCTGTCAAACACCTGAGAGAAGAAAAAATCTACTGTGACAGTCCTCCAAGTAAAAATGCCTCTATGAAAAATAAATAGACCAAAGGCTGCAAGATTAGAATGTATCACAATTGCTCACAAATTTCATGGGAACACTATTGAAAACCTGCATATTTTCCATATTACTGAATATCAGTAATCCAAATAGAAACCATTCATTATCTAGTTAAAAAACCCACAAAAAAACCAGTGTAAAACAATTGTGATTTGCTGCTAAAACACAGGGTCCTCAAAAATATTCAAAACATCTCTTTTGAATACCTCGACATTAACAAAAAGTTAATATAAGATAGTCTTGAATTCAATGAGCCTTGTCTATCCCTCATTGTTTTGTAGCGCTGCTTAAGAAACCAAGTATTTAATTACCCCTCAATACATCCAGAAAACTTGTTTTACCTTCTAAATGTGTGGAAGATTCAGATAGTTGTAACACATATACAACTTTCACATATCAAGAAAATTTACAACAAAAACCAATAATTGCAATTATCAATCTTTTCCTTTTATTGATTTTTCTGACCCCCTATTGAAAATCTGCACCATACGGGTGTCTGTGGTGTAATGATTAGGCTCTTTGCCAATCTCATAAAGGAGTTCGATCCCCATTTTGGAACAAACATCTCAGCCCTTTTGCTAAGATATTGCCTCCCTCTCACCCCGGGTTAGCCCTGACAGACATGATCCAAGTAGCCCACCTCGAAACTTACCACGCAGGCTACAAAAGGTGTAAAACCAAAAAAGACACAAAAAAGCCCTCTGCAGCACTCACCTCCATGGCTCCAAACAGGGCTCCCATCCTGAGAGCTTGCGGTTGTAATACTCTGACACCAGCTGGAATGAGGCTTTCCCCTCAATACTTGGCTCCAGTTCTTGTTTAATGTTCAGACCTAAAAGCAGAGCAAGGAAACATTTATTTATTACTGTGTCAGAGTTGCCAACCACTTCGAAGGGGAAAACAGTAATCTTCATACCAAAAAAACAGTAATCAGGTGTAAAAACCAGT
>JAUKPP010300316.1:0-19412 GCA_032273245.1 Phyllaplysia taylori
TGTGTGTGTGTGTGTGTGTGTGTGTGTGTGTGTGTGTGTGTGTGTGTGTGTGTGTGTGTGTGTGTGTGTGTAAGTGCTTGAATGAGTGTGCACATGTGAGTGAGTGTGAGGGATGGACAAAAGAGAAAGCCAGAGAGGTCAGGTACAGAGAGAGAGAGAGAGAGAGAGAGAGAGAGAGAGAGAGAGACAGAGAGAGAATGAGAGAGACAGAGAGAATGAGAGAGAAATCATGTAAAAAATCGTATGAAAACTGTTGTAATGGGTAGAGAGCGAGAGAGGGGAGTGGGTGAGAATAGAAATTTAGAGAGGGAAAGAAAGAGAGAGAGAGAGAGAGGGGGGGGGGGGAGGTAGATGGGTGGTGGAACATGAAAGCAGCCTGAAAAAGATGCACAGGACAGATGGACATCAATAGATAAGATTAATTGTTAAATGGACTGATATGGAGGGAAAAAGAAAGATAGAGATAGAAGGGGGCAAGACATTGTTAGATTGGTGGAACAAGTAAAAGAAATAGAAACTGAGAGGGGGGAGGGAGAGAGGAGGGAAGAGGGAGATAGAGAAAGAGAACACTGGGAGTAAATTCTAATTAAGTGAGGTGGGGTTGTGTCGAAGGGTATCGACTCTTCTTTAATTATGTGTGTGTCAGTGTTTGGGGGTGGAACAGTAGCCTACATTTCCTATCCAACACACAACATCCCTTTCCCCATGCTATGACCCACCTTGTCTGCATAGTGGATGAGACTGAAGTCAGCATCAGCCCTGAAATCTGGCTTCTCAAACTTGGGGTGGGTGGTGTGTTGGCCCAGCAGTTTCTCCACAAAGGTTTTGTCCGTTGCCTTGGGGAACCAGCACTCCTCGTCCAGCAGTGCCAGGATACCCATGGGCTGAGAAGGCGAAAAAGACAGGTTGTGTAAGTGAGGCATAAAAAGATACACACTCTATAGTGGTGCCCTGAAAACTGCTGTGTTGTTGAAGCGTGAAGATATTAGCGGCCTAAATGAGGAGTAACAAAATTATCAACACGATGAACAAGGCAAGTTCTCTCTTCTTCCTCTTCCTTGTTCTCATAAGACAAATATCCACAACTTCAGCTTAAAGCAGCCAAACTGCTGCGAATCCTCATAGAAATGATAAGCCATATGTATTACAAGAGACTCGATACTAATCCTTTCAACAAAACATTGACGCTCACCTTTTCCAGCAGGTCAATGGTGGGTTGAAGATCCAGGCCGAAGTCAATGAACTTCCATTCAATTCCCTCGCGCTGGTACTCCTCTTGTTCCAGGATGAACATGGTGTTGTTGAAGAGCTGCTGCAGCTTCTCATTGGTGTAGTTGATGCACAGCTGCTCAAATGAGTTCATCTGAAAGAGAATAAACACCACAGTGATGATACCATGTACACAAAACTATTGTCCTACACACAAACCACTATGTACATTGAATTGTATCCAGCTCATATCTAACCTTGCCGACAATTGGTAAGATTAGGTGGAAAGAAGTAAGCAGCAAGAATTCCAAACATTGTAAAGACTTCAACTGGTTACTCTAAAAATGAAATAAGAGTTTATTCTATGAATAAAAAACAAGAAGATCTGAACATAAAACTCTACATAAAAAGCAAAATATTCCAGTGTATAGATTTATAATAAAATAAGACTTTGAGAACAATATTGTTTTCAATTTAAAAGTTGTATTGGTGTCAGGGGTCTATTAAAAATCATAGTGATTACAAACTTAGGTTGAAATCAAAACATGAATTTTGTCACTTAACAAATTTTAAAAAATCATGCCACAAATTCTTTGTCTCTTGGGGGGAAACAAATAGAATAAAATCAACATCCACCATGCAACAGAACAAGTCAGAATCTTATGGTGACAGAAGGAATAACATAAAGTACAGTAAGCAAAACTGTAGGGTTCAAAAAATTGTAATAAGAATGACATGATAACATGTTCAGTAAAGGCTTTTCAAATTCAGGCCAACTCTTTTCATAGGAACCTCTCACAACAAATGTTTGCCCACCAAACCTTTGAAGCATCAATTCTAACACAACTAAGAGTAAAAGTAATTAATTACATTTCCTCACCGCCTTCCATTTTTTGATGCCATCCCTAGGCTATGGGAAATTTAATTAGGAAAGCAAAGAAGAAAGAAAGAAAGAGGTGATACACATCGCATGAAGCTTGTATCATCTGTTTTGTCACAAGAAATAATTTCTGTAGTTCGAATATTTGTATCTGATACCGGCAATGTATGAATGTTTCAGGCAATAAGTGAAATTATCTTTATTTGATATTGAATGATGATAGCATTTATATAGCAAATCATTTGTTGAAACGTTGACTTTATGCGCCTTTCAATAGGCTGTCTTGGGCAGGTTTGACTGCATTCCAAAACTAAACAGATATTTCATGTATTGCCTGAAATGACCATGTACTCCATCGAATGTCTGGATTTCATACAACGCCTGCAGATCCATGGGTAGCTTGAGTATCATATAGCACACAGCAACAATAGTTCAATATATTGATGCCTGCTTGTCACGTGTTGAGGCAGGACAGAGCGATTTGCACAACAGTAAACTTGTGCAAGTTGGCAACATGAGCACACCTGACAATTCATACCAAACAGTTTGATTTGGTGTTTTCTATCAAGAGAAAAGCAGTAGATAAGTGCATCATTTGTCGTCACTTGTCGCATAAATAAATCCGGCACAACATTGACAAAAAGCAGTATATTTTAATTTTTATCATTATTTTAAAGTGCTGGAGTTATTTGCCCAAAGACATCAGCCTTCAATAGCTGGTTAACTTCTGTTGGTGATGGTCACTGACAGAAATCGGGACATGCACATGCATTTGACAACAGCTGCATTTGGAGTTGCGGAATTTTCTAATGCATTGATAGTAGTGCAATAGTTCTTCTTGGGTTACATTGGGCCACACAGAAAGCTTCCTTTCATACTGGAAAGAGACACTATTATAGTGTAATGAAGGTAACCAGGGACTAAGAGACTATTGATAGTACACTTATAATGCAGTCTGGTTACACAGGGTTAGGAGTTCTCTTTCTGGGGCAGTGGGGCTCACAATCTCTGTATGGTCTTAGTAATAGAACATTTTGTTCCCCTTCCTCCACACTGTTGTCTACATGGTAAATATTGTGTGCTGTGAACAGAGGTTGAAATGTGACACAATTGTTGTGCTCTTTGAATATTTGCAGTCAGGGTCTTAGTAGCAGTTTAGAAAAACAGACATTGTATTTGCTTCCCATACTGTTGTTTACATAGTAAATGTTTTGTATTGTGAACAGAGGTTGAGAGGTGACAGAAAGTGTCAAACAGATAGGATTGACATACCCAGTGAATGTTTGCACTTTACAGTCAACCAGCTCATCAACTCACTAGTTGGGGCTCATGTGGAGTAACTGCTGAAAATGCCGATTGACCGTAAAGTGTTAAGAAGAGCTACCCCCTTTTGCCGCATCAATCCCATAATATTAGTAATTTTAGTCCATAAGTATTGGCCGCATAACGTTATTTGGCTGCGATAGTAAATTCTAAAAAAGAAAAAAAAAAAGACAAGGAAATTTCATTCCACTGAACAATTTGGTGCTGTGTGTGACAAAATCACTTTTCTCACGAAAACCACAGCAAGGAAAAACACTGGATAATGGCTCCATTTTTACAAAAACAATCAAACAAAAAAGAAACTAGTGAAGGAGGGGCATTCATACATAATATGACTTATCATACTCATCACAGCTTCTTATCACTATACATTGTACTGATTCATTGACCGGAGCTTGTGAGTCACCGCATTCGTCATGCTCGTTTGAGTGGAAGAATAAAAAAAACAACATCCACTGACTACACCTAACAAAAAAGCATGTTGCTGGGAAGTATGATTAATATCCACAGCAGCCACACAAAATCTGTAAGCCAGGTCGTTTTCATTTACCTTATCCTTCGACTACAGAGAAAAGGAAGCGTAAAAATAAAAACAATTTAAAATTCAATAAAAATTTTGTGTTAAAAGAAATTGTCAAAATTCAATTTCTGGGTTGTTATTATAGTCGTCTTGTATTATGAATAAAGCCTTTGAAAAAAATGTTTATTACTCAACAATTACTAAAAAAGATATGACTCAACAATGCTGTTAAAAAATTCTATACTCCAACAGACCCCTTTTTCAAAATTTAAAATCCATAATACCACTGTTTCCCTGATTCGATAAATTGGAAATTTTCATGTTAGATGGGCAAATTTTGGTCTGTAGGTACTGTGTATTCATTGTGAAGTAAATATTCTAAACAGCATCAGTTATACTGATATTCTGCTGTCATACACCTCAAAACAAATTTCCACTTAAGAAAAAAGTGGACTTCTTTCCGATAACAGTCCCAGCATGTATGTAGGTGAATGGCAAATACACAATATTATACTAATCCACTTTGGTACCGAAACTTTTCAAAGTTTATTTCTACTTACTGTAAAATTTACAAATCCCTGACTTCAAATGAAAAGATGTCTTTTTATGCTTGAGTCAGGATGAGGAATAGAAACATATTCTCGATCACAATTGAGGACTGGTGAGCCCCACTAATATAAACTGTATTGTTTATTAACCATACAGATCTGGTGCTCAAGCAAACAGCAATGTGAGGTTAAACATATTCAGATGTAGACCACCGGGGGTTACCATGTCCACAGAGGGTAACACATACATAATGACATGGATCTTGTGGTAGTCATAGCCATTTCTTTAGGCACAACAAGGAAGACAATCAAATGTCAGAAAATAAAGTAAGTGCACTTGACATCATCCCCAAGACTTTCGTTACACCCCTCCCCTTTCCAACTGCCAAACCGAGTATGTAAAGACTTACAGTTAAGACAGGTATTCAAGAATATCTTCACAAAGAGAGATATAAGGCAATACAACTAGTGATCCACTGCCGGTCAAAGGCACAGGTTAAGAAAAATCTCAAAAAATCTGATTCTTCCTTGTAGCAATAAAGAATGATTGGCAAGCCCCAAAATCTAACATTTTCAAATTCAAATGTGGTGAAGTTTCTGTGGGTGTAGTGTACAGGTGCTAAAATCAAATTGAAAATTCAATTCTTCAAGCTTGTGTGACTCCCTAGATTTCCAGGTCATACTTGCAATTAATACTTTTCAGGTTTAGACATCCCTAGCTGCTGTGTGTGTTGAATGATCAAGTCCAATCACCTATCACGATAAGTAATACTAATGGTATTTGTATAGTCCCTTCTCCTATAAAAGTTTCAAGCACAAATCAAATGACAGAATAGAAATAATTACCTTGAAGATCTCAAAGCCAGCAATATCCAGAATGCCAATGAAGCTTGCTCCCTGTCTCTTGGTGCGATCCAGCGATTTGTTGATACGCATGACCACCCATTTGAACAATCGCTCATACAGAGCTTTGGAAATCGCTTCAACGGCAAATTCAACCTGAGAAGAGGAACATATTCAAAAGGCCTTTAATAAAATGTATCATACACAACTAGATTAAAATGGTGCACTGTCTTCTATCTTGTCATCTGATGTTTAAAGTTCTCACAAATTCAATCATAGTGCTCATGCTGAAGACTGAAAATGCCCATTCAGCATCACATCAGCTGTGTGCTAATATGAAACCGGGGCTGTGGTGTAATGGTTAGGCTCTTTGCCTTGCATGCGGAAGACCCCCGTTTGATCCCCGATCGCAGACGATCTGGGTTTTTTTCTGCTGAGATTTTTTCCCTCTCAGCCCGGGTTGGCCCTGGCAGGCAGGGTCGAAGTAGCCTGTCTCCTAAATGACCTTAGTGTTGCAGGGGACGTAAAACTAGTAACTAAATCAAATTTTAAAAAAGCTAATATGAATCATAGAAAAGTTGTTTTGGTTTAGTCCCTACTTTTCCGTCCCTTACAACACTGTAAGGTCATTTAAAAGACAGGCTACTTCGACCCTGCCTGTCAGGGCCAACCTAGTGCTAAAAGTGAAAAAGCCCGGCAGAAAAAACTGCCGATCGCCTGCATCCGGTATAAAAATCAGGTCTTCTGTATGACAGGTGAAGAGCCTTACCATTACACCACAGTCTGAGGACAAGGTGACAAGATTTTGTAATTGAACCACTACCTGTGTCAACACCCACCTGAGCTTTTGTTTGAGCCTTGGTGACAGAGTCTCTGCCGACCTTGATCTTGGGCTTAAGGAATGCCTGAGTGAGTGCTGTGACAGGGACCCCGAGCAGATGACAGGCTTTCTGGGCGACTGGTGGAGATACATAAAAAAAATGGGCTGAAGAAATATCTATTAACTCTCTGAAGATTAGTATCATAACAGTTTACTTCACATTGGATCAAAGTTTCTGTCTTAGTCTAGAGCTTGCAATTCCTTTCAAAGATCTTTAATCAAGCATCTTTCTGAAAAAAGAAAAAGAAAAAAGAAAGCCCTCTCCAAACTGTTTGAGTGAGCCCTACATCTCTTTTGGGTCCAATGTAAAAAGCCAAAATCACATCAGATATATTTCTATCATTCAAAAATAAAATTATCAAGACCATGAAGCATTTCTTTCACCAGAAAAAGACATGGCATTATATTTGCAAATTTCAAATTAAATAGGGGCTGATTTTGATATCATAATACTTTATTCAATCACTAAGCAAACGACACTTTTGCTGGTAGGATGTTTTTCCTATGGAAATCACAATTATCCCCTCTATTATTACAAGTCCACCTCAAATCCTCATATTATAATAAGCAAAAATCAATTCCAGTCTTTGGGAGAGGTCACTCTCATTAGGTCCAACCTCATTTGACAAGAAAAATTTGATCTTTACCTTGAACTGATATGTTTCCGAAAATACATGGTAAACAACTTTCAGATACGAGACAATTTTGCTTTGCAACAGAGAGCATGGGACCACTAGCACTTACCGGTGTTGTCTGGCAAGGTAGCCTGGTCCGAGTTCCTCTCTTGCTTGAACTGCATGTTTCCAAACAGCAGGACAGAGGAGACAACACGCAGAACAGCTGAAAAGTTCATCAAGAAAACATAAGTTCAATAAAATGAGAACCTGGCTGAGAAAACGATACAATGTACATGATTGAAAAGCATGGATAAAAAAGGACTTTGAAGATATGCTGACAGATGTTGAAAAAGAACAACGGTTAATTGTCATACATATTTTCATTTCCCTCGTTGCTATAAAAAGTCAAAGACTGTATAGTCCATGGCAAGAAATAGTGCAAACATTCAGATTCCTTTAAAGGCATTAACTTTCTTCTAATGGACAATTGTACTGAAAGAATACCTACAAAACATCTATATCTATATTATTTGTGAATGGGATTACTTTTTATTTTTTGTAAACTGCTATAGCCCGTTCCAAAAATCGTGAACACGTTTAGAGCACGATTTCTCTGCAAGCGTTTCTAGATTTTGAAAAGTATTCATGTATATGCTGGACATTATAGAGTGCTGTTTAGATGACTAATTAACGTCTGATTGATAAATCACACTTCCTCAAAGTGCATCATATTATTGTAGGGGTGAATAAAAGGTCAATCCCAACCATAAAACAAAGTAATTGAGCTTGTCTTACCCGTCAGATCATCTGGTGAGATGCCCATGATAGACATAGAGCTGACCAGGTTTTGGAACTCGTATGCGTCGTCCACACCGGTGACCAACATCTTGCCAGCAGTCATGTAGGTGTACTTGCTCATGTCTTCCAGCAAGAACTCCTCTGTAGGGCACAGCACAACAAACAAGTGAGTCAACAATACCATAGCACAGAATACATGAGCACATCCAAAAGAGACTAATTAGGGAAAATAAACATAGGCCTACCATGGGCAGCAATGTCATTGCATGGGTAAAATAAAATCAAAGTTATCTATATAATACAAATAGATAGCCTATAGACAGTGAACGATCTTGTCAATATGTTGGTGTTTAAGCTTGTAAGATGGTTGCTTGCACTGTATGCTTCCCAGGAAATTGAGAAGGTTTCTGAGTGACTTTCGTCTGCCGGGGTAATAATAGACTGTAAAGCACATAGGGGATATGTGCTATATAAATGTAATCCATTATTATATTTATTATTATCATATAAGGTATGTTGCTGGTAGATAATAATTTTGTATTAAGAAATCATACAAACACAAACATATAGGAACACAATCTGTTTTTTTGTTTGTTTGTTGTTGTTGTTTTTCTACGGCACTGTTGACACTATAAGGTCATTTCAGAGCCAGGAAATAGATTAGGATAAAAGTTACACATAGACACAAGGAGAAGAAGCAGACCAAACCAAGACACCTGCCAACCAACCACAATCTAACTGTATTAGAGTCCAAACTCACGTCTTTGTGCCGGGGTGGCTCCCAGCAGAAACTGGTAGAAGATGTGGAAAGCCCTCTCGCTGTCAGCTTGACGGACTGACCTGGACTTCTCCAGAAGATCTTAACAGGAGTTCAGGAACATTGGTTTGTTCATTTTATTGAGGTTATATAGCACTCTCGCTACTGTAAGATATTGTTTATTTTTTCGTTAAGGTTCTATTGCACTGTTCACATTGAATGGAAGCTTAGCACTCTCGCTACTGTAAGATATTGTTTATTTTTTCATTGAGGTTCTATTGCACTGTTTACATTGAATGGAAGCTTCGGCCTCAAGAAACAGATTAGGACAATAGTGCAAGGAGAAGAAGCAGATCACCACCAACAGCCCGTGAGCAACACATACAGTACCTGTACTGTCTAGAAAAACAAAGGAGTGGTATTTTGGGAAGCCTACAGCCCTGACCACTCTGACACATTGAGCTTCGGTTTGGTTTCTAGTTTTACATCTCTTGCAACACTGTAAGGTCATTTAAGAGACTGGCTACATCGACCCTGCCTCCCAGGGCCAACCTAAGCAAAAAACCCGCAGCGCATGCATGTGTGATAACTCAGGTCTTCTTCTACATGATAGGCGAAGAGCATGACAGATGTCGGTCCATATTAAGAATCCAGACAGTAGCTCCACCAGATAGTTGCTGAGCTCAACACTTGATAGTTCTCTACGTTTATGTATGAAAATAAACATAGACAAGGATGAAAGTGGCTCTTCCAACAGAGATACTGCAAGAAATATAGGCCTACAATTCAAGTACTGTACTAAGAGAGCACAAAAAGGATACATGTTTCAATGTTGGCCCCTGATATGTAGCCTGATGAGTCAAAGTTGATGCGGATGAACTTGCCCTGAAATACATTGATGAAGAGTTAGGCACACTACACTTGGCAATTGAGTTTTTCTCTAAAATGTCTGAGTAAGGATATGAGTGTTTGTGTATGTGCACATACATGTGAATTTGGGGAAGAAAGGCAGGAGAGGAAGAAGAGAGAAAAGCTACAGAGAAAGTTAAGAGAAAAGAGAGAAGGAAGGCAGAGAGAAAGAAGGAAGAAAGAGAGGGGGGGGGGGTAAGAAAAGAAAGAGAAAGAGATAGAGAGAGGGAGAGAGAATGAGGAGGGGAGTAGGCAAAACATTTGGGCAGGCATCGACCAAAAAAACCCATTTAATGTCACACATTTTTCATGTTAAGTGGGATGAACTTTTGGGTTCCAACCCTTGTATGTCAATTGGCCCCTTAATATCCCATTGCTTCAACCGAATCGATAACTTTCCTTGCTTTTCCCTTCTTTTTTTTTCGAAATTACAAATTGAAAGAAATCTTGGAGATCAATATGATCACCAGTAATTTTGAAATGATAAAGCAGTGTAACACAATATGCTTTCATAGTTTTATCTTATGTAAAAATATTAAATACGCCATTCTTCTCTCAAATTATGAAGGGCTACAAATTACAAAGGAAAAAAAGAGATAGAAAGAAAGAAAGAAAGAAAGATCTGATATTTTTTAGCAATAAACATGTCAATGTCACAGGCCCACTTACAAATCTTGAAGAGTTGTCATTTTTAATTGTCTTTGCGTTGCCGAAAGCTTCCAAGATTGGGTTGGCCTGGAGCAGTTGATTCTCAAGTTCTCCCTGTAAAAGTTGTGAAGCATCAAGAATTAGTTTAGGAACAGATAAATAGAGATTATGTAAAGTAAGTTTTTTTCGTATCAGAATCTTCCCACATCCATAAGATTAATTTCAGTAAAGAGAAACACAATTAATTTATCCAGCACTGACAAAAATTATGCATTTACTTGTGAAAGTATCTTTCATTACAGAAAAAATAAAATAGACCAAGAAATATATGTATTTATCTTAACAATACATGATGGTGATACTTAAAGGAACTACCATTTCAGTGCAATGAATATATTACATGTACATTGATATGATACATTACGATGAACATTGAATATAACGTAATTATAAGGAATGAAGAATTTGATTTTCGATATGAATGTATGCAAAATGAAAACATCGAAAATGAAGGTAAAAGAAAAAAAAATATTAAAGCAAAACAAATAAGTTAAATGAAACATTTGAATATAGTTGATACACAAAACATGTATGTGAATAAAATCAAATGTGACAGGTGATAGAAAAATAGCACATGAAAATTCTATGATGGCTACAAAATATATCAACACAATAAATTCAATTTTAAGGAGCATTCAACAGGACTTTAAATTTTTGTTCTTAAAACATCATGCTTGTTTTGAGAGAGTCTGAAAGTTAAGTGAGGGATCTTTCAAAATTTGCAATGTGTTCACAAAATGCTCAAGGACAAAAATTAGACAGACAGACGTAGAGATAGACATTAGAGGCAGATGTTAGAATTTGAGTTTTTGTGCACATTTCAGTCATATTGACTTAAAAGTTCATCGTACACCTAGCACAATTTGCATCACTTATGAACAGACTGAGTTTTCATTTTGAGGAGTGAGAAGAAGAAATATTGTAAAACAAGTCGAGCCACGGTAATTGTGACAAAATTTTGTGTTGTTTTGTGGAAAAAGTATTGTGAAACAAGAAGAGTCACAAAAAATGTGACAAAAATTGTTTCTGATGTAAAAATAATTATTGTAAAACAAATCGAGGTAAAAGAAAATGTGAACATTCCTTTTCTTTTTTTTTCTGTAGTAGAAACACAATTTAGAAATCAAAAAGATGAATTTGTAAAATGTTTTAAAATGAAAACAAAATTGTAGGGAAGTGATGCAAGTTGAAGGAGGTGGGGGAGGGGGAAGGGGGAGGGGGGTGTGATGGAGCAGCATCCAGCGATGGAATTATTAGAACATGGTAAGGATGATGTGTGCTGGGATGCAGGGGGTGGGTGGTCATAGCATGGCATGGCATGGGATGGGAGTGGAGATGAGAGATTTGATACTAAACGGATGACTCATGTACTTACAAGGTTGAAATCCTTGTTCTAGGGGAGGGAGAACAGTAGATATCCACGAAACAAGGAAAAAAGAGAGAGAGAGAACATTTCAATGTCAGACATGCTACGGCTGCAAACAAATCGTTCACGACTCATGGTCCTTTCAGGAATGCCCCTCAAAAATAGTTGCAAACTACAGTCAAATTCCAGTCACCACAGCAAGGCATCTCATCACCTGACATTTCTCCCCCTCTCCCTAACACATGCTCTTCTCCCCCACCCTACTCCGTGCAAATATTTAGGAGCTCAAAAGACATTCACAATGCAAATCTTTGCACATAGCTGGACAGGCTCATCCCTCCCTGCTGGTCAGGGCGGCTTCACTCTCAATGTCCTTCTCATGCCAGTCTCTTCTTAAAAAGCGTTCACAGCTCTCGTTGTATTCATTTGCTTAAAGATTCCTCGGGGCACTTAGAAGTGGACGATGCCCTTGTTTGTAGCAAGTTGAGCTATTCCGCTCATTGGTCAGAGTTCCCATCCTCAGACACTTGTGTGGGGTTTTGTGTTTCTGGGTGAAATGCAGCTCAGAGACACATCTCAAATCTCTCAAAAGGGCACAGCAAATTTCATAGCGGAGACAACATCAAAAAGTGCAATATGCCAACAACATGAAAACAATGTGGGGAAGCAGGAAGTAATTTAATTTGTGTTCTCTAATAATCAATTGTACTGTATAACTGCTGAGTTCCGACAATAGATATACACTAACAATACAAGTATGTCTACTATACCTCACTAAAAGCAAATGTTTTCAAAACTACATTAAGGTGCACATGTCTTTCCTGTTCAAGCTCATTTAAATATCTACTATGTCATAAAAGAGTCTAAAAGTGAAAAATTAAGATCCAACCATCATAACTGAGTCAAAAATATATTATAACTGTTGATTCTCTCTGTTCAAATTCTAGAGACTGACAACATAATACATGGACTCCATATTTGTGTGGTAAATTTACAGGCTTCTTTCTCTTCCTTTTCTCAACAGTACATGTATTACACATGCATAATTTTCGTCTGCAATATGGCGCTAAATATGTTATATTCTTTCCCCATTATGCTTTACTCATCTTTTCGTTACTAAACATGCATAGAGATACTGCAGGCTTGAAATGCTGACCAGAAGGTCCCAAAAGCTTAATGATGGCCATGTAAAGATTAAGTATGACTTTCCATTTGTAGTAACAATGCTTTTTACATCTTGATCAACGATACAATGAATTCAACATGTATAAATTTAAGGTTCGCAGTTTGTAGAGGAAAAACAGAAACTTAGAGTGTGTTCGAAAATTAAACTTATGCAAATTTTATGGGTCATTAAGTAATATGCATTGTTGAAGGATGCAGGCAAAACTAATAGGTATTTCCTAAAAAAAAATTAAAAAAAATAAAGTATGCCTGAAGATTTGCATAGATAAAAGAACTTGTAATGCATAATTTTCTTTAGTTACTTCATCCTCTCTAAAAAAAATATTTTAAAAAATCATCAAGACAAGCCAATGGCTTTAAAACTATTAATAGTTAGTATTCAAGTGTCAAGCATTGAAATGTTTAAGTAGCATGCTTTAAAATGTTATGGGGTTGTTGCTTCTTTTCTGTGAGTAAACAAAAACTTCACACTGAAAAAAATTATGATCTGAACTTGCTAAGATGCTTTTAATACTGAAGTCTGAAGTTCCACAACTCTCAAATATAAAATTTGATTGGACTTCATTATCTTCTTAAATTATCCAGATAGCAAGCAATTCCATTCGTGTTAACTTCTTGGTAATGCAATACAAGTGAGATACAAGAAACAAGGCTAAGAAGAAAGGCGGGTATGCTTCAGAAACAAGGAGACAGGCATGATGCGGTTACGGGTAGCTGCAGAGTTCTGTGGTTATTCTGGTAAATGCAAGCTGAAATCAACCAATGCATGCCAAAAAATGCGGGGGAAGAAAAAAGACAAAAGGTGCATATACGATATACATGTACATGATATCTATTGGTATGGTCGCAGGCAAACAAGGCATTTTTGCAGGCAAAAACAGCAACAGAGTGATAGCAAAATAGTGAGTCATTGGTTCCAAAACAATCAGTCTGAGAGTGAGTGCAGCTGTGTGGGTTTACAAAATTGCAAGATTACATTTTCTTTAGAGCAAGACAAATTCTGCTGCACAATAGTGCACAGGAAGAGAGGATGTCTATCTTGTGGAGCATGAAAGGAGATCCTGTCTGACGTAGCTTGTGACTACAAATGCCAGAGCTCATATGTATCACAAGTGTCAATCCCTAGCATCTCAAGGCCCAAAAACAATTAAGGGGTTTGTTACTAGAGAGCCGCCATGGCATTGCAATGATTCGTTCCACTGAATTCTTGACAACTTTATTACATAGTTTAGTCCAGCTCTCGTACCCAGTGTTTCTTCTTTGTGCATTTCACCGTACAGAGATTGCATTTTCTTTTTTAAAATCCGCTTATTATAGGACTCCTTTCGTAATACAGGAAATATACGAATAGTGAGAGAGATTTATGGCGAAGATTTAAACATTTGTGAGGTCAGAAATCTGGCAAGCTAAAAAGAAGTTTGCCAATTGCAAGCCTTCCTCAAGCTACATTGGCTCCATAATTACTTTGCAAGGTGGATAGAATGTGAAACAATCATTCATTTAAAAGCTATATTATTGACCTAAGCAAGATGGAATCAGAAGAGATCATTTTAGACAATTCTCTGGTAAAACACAACATACTCAAGGAGAGGCTCACACCTCCTGTTGATTAAATTCACTGACACAAAGGACACATTTAAAAAAGCGCACACTACAAACTCGTACTAATATATTATTCGTCATTGGGTTAACAACTTAATAATTTTCAGTGTTAGAGCGGTGTTTGATGTGAGTACAATGTTTTCTTTTATTATTAATTTGTTACAATTGCATTGCTCTAATGCTCTCATACTACTAGGACATTGCTTTGTCACTGGGTTAAAAACTGAACTTTTTCTTTTGTTAGAGTTGTGCTTAAATGTGAGAATCATTTTGACATCATCTTTTAGTTTGCTGCAAGTGCATAGTTATAATGCTTTCAAAGCAGGAGAGTGGAGAGACAGAACAGAGGATAGTAGGTAATACTGTTCATAAAATCATAGGTGGACTGAACAGATATTAAAATGGATGCAGCTTTCAGATGATTTGAGGAAGCCTTTCTCGTTGCAAGAACTTGTGTCTACTCAAAAAATTAAAAATATAAATAATAATGTTCCAAAAGAAAGAGAACACAGATTGTTCTTTCTAACAGTTTGTCTACTTCATTCAGCTTCAGCGCTGGTTTAATTCCTGAAAGCATTTTCCTTTCACTTTTCCATTTACCAAACCATTCTGGTCCTGGCAATTAAACAGTTAGTCTTCTGGACTTAAAAAAAAAAGAAAAACTAAGGAAAAAGAAAAGTATGCATTGCCTTTTATTTCATTCCCCTTATAATATTAAGTAAGCCTTTACATAAAAAAAAAAAATTGCTTTCCACTACAATCCTATGCAAATCAAGTCTGCACCAATTTCAAAGAAAAATTCCCTGATAACTCTCAACTTTGAGTGCACTACAAGGGTGGGGTTGATTTGTTGATTTTGTTTTAGAGGACAGTAGCAGAGCTATTGTATACAGCAGAGAATGAAAACAGGTACACAGTTAATATGGAATTTGCTATTGTAAATCACACACTTCTTAATCTTTACAACTGCACACACTTTTACATTTTCATTAAATTCTATTCTTAGGAGGTAAAAAAATCACTTTGTAATTGAACACAACAGATTATTTTCATTCAAACTATTCTTGGAGAAGGGGGGGGGGGGGGATCACTTTGCAATTTCTGTTGTAAGCAAGCAGCAACTGGGGGGAATAGCTACATTGTGCTGTACAAAACAAGGAGATTGTGAAGCCGACAACAAGCCCTCGTCACTCAAAACATGAACCATCTATAGAGAAAAACAATCTTCGTCTACAAAAGCCTCCCTTGTGTAAAGGATCACACGGGACAAGGGAGTCAGGTGCTGGCAAAAATCGTTCAGATACTGCTTAGGGCTTATACTTTATTGTTCATAACCTTCAGTACAGATGAAAAACCATCTCACTTATCTTTAAAACTGTTGCTGTTATTGTTCCAGTGGCTGTTGGGCTTTTGCCCTTCTGCCTGATACCATATTATTCCTTAGAAAGTTATTTACGCAGTGAGTACAGATATTTAACGTTAATAATACATGGGAAAACCTTTGAACGATTTCTGAAAGTCACTTGAAAAAAATTTAAAAGACAAGGCAATTTTTACAAGAAGGGGGCAGCAAAAGGATCAGTTGGTAGATGAGGGAGCCGAGGGATAGTACCTGTTTTATGAAAGCATCTACATTTTTCCCTCCATCCTGCAGATGTGGAGATATGGGTGGCATGGGAAAGAGAAATACATTGCATAGTCACCAATAATACATGTAAGGTAGCGAAACATATGAAATGATATCAAGCTAGGAATCACACTCTGGCTACGCTGAAACCATCCCCAAAAAAGGTGTAGGACAAAAGGAAAATGACTCATTCTAAATCCGCTTAACCAATCAAAATTGCAAAATCCATCTAGCAAGAAGGAAGACTATTTTAAGAAAAAGCAAAGCCGCAGAGAACACATCCCCAATAAGCTATGAATCGAAAGACTTTCAAGAAGATTTTAAAAGAATCCAAGTGTAACGATTTACGAAACTGTAAATGATTTTTTTTTTTCCTCAGGAGTATTCCATACAAATAAAAAAAATTTATGATGATCTATAGACTAATCTAGAAGCTGCAGTCCACCATTAAATTTTCAGCTTTTTTCCTCAAAGTAAAATAGACGGAGAGTTGTGTTCAGGAAAGATGCCAATGCCAGCTTTATAATATACGACGCTTTTGACTGATTGTCTCATATTTATTTTTAAGAAAAGGATTATCAAAATAAATAGGAAAAAAAGAGAGGAAGAAAAACTACTTGGGCAGATTCTAGAATCTATCACTAATTCTATGCAGAAAGTTTATTTTTCTTTTGTTCTGAGAACTGAACATCGATTTAATGGGGGGGAAAAAGCACATAATTGAACTGCTGCATTCCTGATGTGCATGGTTAGTAACTGGAGAGTCAGCAACTCTCCTCAGCGAGTGTCAAATGCAAGAAACATTGAAACTTGTTTCAACCACTCAGAATACTACATTGAAACAATGAAAACATAGTTCTCATAGTGTTAGTTGCAGAACTTTTTCAAACAATCAACGTCTAACTAAAACTGAATGGAAAGTTGACTATCAAAGAAAGAAAGAAAAAAAAGGGGAGAAAAATAAACCAAAACAAAAGAAAAAGCTGGCAGCTATTTCTCAGCATCAAACAATTAGCGCTAAACTCTTAAAAAGCTATTACGGCAAAACTCCTTCAAACAATTATTGTCTACAACTAGTCTGAATGGAAAGTTGACTATCAAATAGAAAAAAGAAGAGAGAAAAACTAAACAAAATATTTTTTAAAAATTTAAAAGCTGGCAGCTATTATCAACATCAAACAAGTGGTACTAAACTATGACTGTAAAACTCCTTTTAATTGAAAATGATAGGACAGGCCGTTGAGGACGGACATGCCAAATAAAGAGGTAAAATATCATGCTTTAAATAGAGGTAGATTCTGCTTGAAGGAAGCATGCAGTTATCTGTCACCTGAAGCATAACAGAAGGGCTCCCTAAAGCCACTTGCTTAATTCAAAGTGTCAGCAGTCATGCATGACCACAAGCAAACAAGGCGGAAATTATTGAGGATACGTTTTTTAAATAAGTGGAAGCAAGATTCAATGCAGTGATGCTAAACTTAGCTTCAAAAGATGAATAGTTATTATTTCAATACAACATTTCAAGATTATCCTTCATCTTTCTTCAACCATTTGAAAAAGAAGGGGAGGGAGGAGCAATCTAAAATACAATTTACAAATAGCTTTTCTTAAATTCTTATAAAACAAACACTGGGGAAATTATTTCTGTTTAAAAAAAAACCTTGTCCTTTAACGTGTCTTTCAGTTTATGTTTTAATTTTTACCACATACTGACAGTCTTGTCAAAACAAAAACCATCTTGTGTCCATATCACTGTTACATGTATGGCAATATATGAGAAAGATTATCCAATCTGTGTTATTACTGGTTTCTTCAAAAGTCATAGATATTTTCACAAAATTCTCATTACTACTCTGTAACCATAATATAAAAAAAAAATTAATAAAAAAAAACAAACGAAAATGGAATACTGCACTGGTTTCTTTGTCATTTAAACTTTTCAAAAAATTTCATACTTTGAATTTCTACATTCTTCTAGGTCCGCATCGTGTTTTTTTTGTTTGTTTGTTTTTTTCTTCTTGTAGATCAAATTCCACTCCTAGCTAGTCTTACAGAAGCACCGATGTCTCAGCATGGCACTGGAATCATATAGACAACACATCAATGATTGCTCAGAGCACTCGCCTTGTGACAGACAAACAGCGTTATCAACACTAGGTGCAACCTCTAAACTTCCAACGTTTTCCCTCAGCCAACAAAAAACGCTAATAGTTTGTCTATGTTAGAACAGTTGTGTGTTTCACAAAACGTAGAAGGGTGTTGCTGTGCTCAGGGAATATTATACTTACAGGCGCTTGGATTGAGCTGACCGATTGTCTGTTGGTGCGGTTGGAGGCGGCCACGTAGGCCAGGTACTGGATGACTTTTTTGGTGTTCTCGGTTTTTCCGGCTCCAGACTCTCCTCTGTGGAAGAAATGTTTAGGCTCTTTTAAAAAATGTGTTTTTAGAAATATTCAGGATATTTTATATATCATTCAGTTCAAGGCTTTCTTTTCTTTGTTTGAGTTTTTTCATGAGGGGTTCTTTTCCCCCCTTTTTAAAAAAACAACAAAACTATTGAAGTTGTTTGCTCTTAGTTTTTATTGAGGCTTCAAGGTCATTTAAGCACCAGGAAGTTGGTTACGACATTAAAAAAAAGCAACACATAGAAGAAAGGAAAAGGAGTAGACCACGACTGAGCGTCCACCCACCATCTGGCTAGGTTTGGTACAGAGGGGCTCTTTTTTCTACACTATTCAAACTGTTAGTTTGTTGTTTCATTGAAGTTTTACCATTCCAGCATCAGGAAGTAGATTAGGACAACAGATACCCAGAAAAAACAAGAAGGAACAAACCGAACCAACACACCTGCCAACCACCCACAATTTAATCTGTTATGTAATTTCAGCACAAGGAAGTGGTTTGTCCTTTTGTTTGTTGAGGTTTTCCGACACTATCAACACTGTAGTGAGATAACTCCCAGTGCAAGGAAACAGATATGGATGATTGAAACATTAGGAAAGGACAGAACCGGAGCATGGACCAACCAACCAGGAAGTAGACTGGACAATACTATTATCACTTATAAAGAAGAGGGGAAAGACATTTCAATGTCAAGAAGGATTGAAACAATTGCAAAACAACCTGGTCCCCGCTGCATAAATGTGATCACAAAAATAGGCCTACATACTACATAGTCTACATGCACAACGTATGGATGGATTTAGCTGAAATATTGTTACCTATGATGGGTGCATTTTTATGACCTTAAATGTTCTCTTTCACATAAAAAGAGAGCAACTTTAGACTACTCAGTTCTGCTGATGACAAAAAGAGGAGCAAAAAAATGTTTTTAAATAGATAAAAAAAAAAAATATATTTTTTTTTAGGAAAAAAGAAATCTTTCAAAAATTCATAAGCTCAATCTCAATTTACCTTGTCCTTTTCTTTTAAGCAAAGCTTAGCCTTTTATCAATGTCAATATGAGGATCTTATTTCTATGTCTTTTATGAATCATGTAGTTCTTTGTGCTATAATTGCTTCCCTCCCTTTCTAGTGGAAATTCCAGTTTCAGAATTGTTTGTTCGAGTCAAACAAACCCACACTGTACAGGAAATGCTATATTGTAAAGGAAAGGTTGGGTCATCTTAGTGTCAAAAAT
>JAUKPP010300426.1:2389-12724 GCA_032273245.1 Phyllaplysia taylori
CCCCCCCCCCCCCCCCCCCCCCCCCCCCGCCCCCCCACAGAGAGAATCTTTGGTTTGACCGTGAACGAATCAAGATAGAACTCTGTAACTTGGCATACATACTTTTATTTCCTCCATCTCTCTTTGACCTTCCTTCAAAAGTCCTTGACAGAGATTTGACCCAGAATGGGCCCCTAACGAGTCTTCAAAAGCTTCAATGGTGTCGTCGTCATGGAAACTACGTTTTTCGAGTGATGTCAGTTCTGGATCAAAATGATAAATCCATGTTTCATCCATTGTCACCGACTTTTTAAAGAAATCTGTGTCATCTGACCCATTTGAAGAAATTTTTTTCAACACTTAACCATCTGCTCCGTATGATCACCGCGAACAGACCTCATTCATGTTAAGATGGTCATAGAGAATCGTTTCAATTAACCCTACAGTGATTCGAGCTTCACTTCTTGCAGAACAATTTTTTTTTCTATGGAAACATTCTCTTCAGTTATCAAAAATTCTTGACGTCCCTCGGGATCTTCATCCATCACCAACATCAATTCAGACTTAAAATGTTTTTCACTGTATTATTATTAAGGCGGAGCGTCCACTAACCGGTTTTGTCAGTTGCAGGCCAGGCTCATATATATATGATATATAAATACGAGCCTGGCCTACTTAAGACAAAACAGGTCAGTGGACGCTCCGCCAAACATGGGCGTCCCTCGGGATATTTGTCACCATTAACATGGACCATTTCCTTAAAAAAATGTCCGCAGGGGATTTTCCTAGCAAGAGAAAAAATTTGATAACAGACCATTGCTCAACAAGCTCCATGGCAGAGCTTCGGTAGAGTAAAAGAAAAATTACCCTATGCATGGCATCATTAAATGCGCTGGCTGATGCCTTATTATGACCGAATTTGCTAAAATATTTGTATGCTGTCTTCAAATAAATTTTACAAATTTTGGTAGAATTTTATTATTCTATGACGACTCCTGACTCCTTCGTGGTCAGACTAAAAACGTCTTGAACCCCCATCGTATATAGTCTTGAAGTCATACTTATCAGCTTGTAGCAAGCCGTTATAGCATTATAGCTAAGACATAGATGTAGATAGACCTTAGTTTATTCATGCGCATCTTTAAATAAACCGCTAACTGTGATGTCACATCCGTTTTCCAAGGGTGCCGCCATAAGAGCATAAAGTGCATGAAAAATATAGTGTAGATCAATAATGGAGTAGGTGCGTTACTCTTTCATTCCTTAGCACATAATAGCGGCATCCATGCACGTCAATGCACCATGGTCACCCGCAGACGAGTTTTAATAGGGTGCGAAGAAAGACCGCCATCACTATGACGTCAGAGTAATCGGTCTAGATAACCATTGTGTATGTCTATGGGTATACTAGATTATTGCCTCAAAAGTTGGTGGTGCTCCATCCAGTATGCGAGATTCCACTTTTCTTGTTCCCACGTAACTTCTGCCACAACTCTCGAAACATGGCCTTCAACTCTCGCCGGAAACGTGATCCCGTGATGCAGTAGAGGATGAAGTTGATGGCGTTGTTGGTGTACATGCAGGCGTTAGAGCAGACCTCGAACAAATGTCTTCCGGGGGAGAAGCCAGGCTCTGGGAACATGTAGGCCTGGGGATTATAAGGAAAATAAGTTACTTCATTTATTGATACTTTAGTAGTAGTAAATTTAGTAGTAGTATACGTGAGTAGTACATGTAGTAGTAGTTGTAGTGGTAGTAGTAATAGTAGTAGTAGTTGTTGTTGTTATAGTAGTAGTAATAGTAGAAGTAGTAGTAGTAATAGTAACAGTAGTGGTAGAAGTAGTATTAGTGGTAGTAGTAGTGGTAAAATCATCATCATCATAATCATCAATACATGTATTCTTTTTATTCATTTAATTAATCAAATAACTTCAGTTTATTCAATACTTTATTCATGTATTTACTTATCTTACTTGTTTATATTTGTGTTTCTTTCATTTTTGCTTATTAATCAATCCAGCATGACTTTGATTGTCTGTTTTCGCTTATTTTGTGCTTGTTAATGAATCTGTACACACTTTTTTTCAATTGTGTAATGATTGATTATCTATCTAACTTTGCTCTATACATATAAATTCGCAGCATCCAACCATATTATATTTAAGAATCTAGAAATGTTTTTCTCAGCTAATTTACTTAGTATTATGTCCTTATCCATTCACCTATTGTCCCTTTTTTTCCTTCCATTTCTTTATTCACACATCGATTTATTTACCTTCATCATAATTGATTTCTTGATTAGCTTACTTATTGACATCGTTTCACTCAATCCGACTCAACATCCTATTATTCTTTCAAATATACTTTCTGCCTCGCTCATTTGCTTACTCATTCTCCTACTTTTTCACTCACACATTCTTTCACTCACTAACTCAAACACTTATTCAGTCTCTCGCTCTTTCATCTTCACAATTCACTTTCTCCCCGCTCACTCTTTACATAGTCCTCCTAAGAATTATAATGGTAAGAGTGATCAAGTTGGGACTAGAACAAAAAATTGCTAGCTGACCTATGCTTTTGTTTCAAACTCTCACCTAAATAGACAATATACGAACACCTAAGTTCAATCTCTTTCAGGCTGGCTCGTTTCTATAGAAAACAGCATGAAAGTGTTTGTTTCTATCTAGGTTAGTTCTCCGGGGAAACAAAGATTATATTCTTTACATCGGTGATTCTGTCGTTTCCCTCGATCAAATTCAAAAGATGGGTTTGCACTTAAACGGTTTTGTCGACTAAATCTGTGATGCGAATATGTGACATTTGCAGAAAAGAATAGAAATCTTTGGTACGTATCCACCTCAAAATAGATTTTAGGACAGAATTCTAAAGTGTTGAAAACATGAAATGGATACTCACAAGAGAATAATAGTTCTGCCAACCATTTAAAGCCTGGTGTAGGATGTGGGGGGATCGTTCTGATAAATCGCTAATGGCAGAAACGTGTCGTGGAAATAGGGAAGAGGATCGGCGCATTGTTTTAAGCGTCCAGAGATTGTGTTTTTGTGCGTATGTACATTGTGTGTGTGTGGGGGGGGGGGTGCGTTCAACCTCAACCAAAATGCGTTTATATGAACTCATTTTGGTCGAGGTAAGTTGACTTTTTTGTTTGTACATTTTTACGCTTTTGGGATCCGAACTTGGGTTTGTTTCTTCTTTTTTTTATCGATTCTAAATTGATTTAACTCAAAGACGGTAAGAGATAGAAACATTCTTTTTTACTATCGATTAAACCTCATTGATATAAGTTTTTTAGGAACCAAAAGCAACCTATTTCATAAATACACTGTGCGACAGCCCCAGCTTATGTGAACATAACCCAATTATTAATGCGCGGAAATGATGCTGCTCTGACATTAACCAAGTGCGCCATGTGCGTTTACAAAGCAGATCCCGCGCTTGCAGTTCTGATAAAATTCCAACTGAGCACAGCAAGAAAAGCACATTCTAAAACTCAATCAGAACTTGGTATCAAAATTTGATATGTGATAATGAAAATTGCTATAACAACGAAGATAGCAAGAAGTGAACATGCGACTTGCATTGTGCCCAATCAAATGAAAGAGGCGACTTTATTAATTTGATACCCCCAGAAACATCCACCTCTTTTTAGCTACAAACAAAGGAACTCAAATTTCTTTTTCGTAAAACATGAAGCCAGAGCTTGTTAGATATTAGTCCGTATGGAAAAATACTTTTAACCATCTGTTTATTGCCTTACGATGGTTTTAACCAGTCGTTCCCTTGGAAATACCAGTGCGTTGTTTTGACGCCATGACCTAAAAGAGCCTTGCTCAGCTAACGTTTTTTTAAAGGACCTTCTCTATCAACATCATCTAATTAAGTATCCCAAACATAACGTAAATGAACAGTGAATGGTGTGCAAAAAAACGTTTAAACTTCTCTCCTACCGTTTTCGAGTTATTCCAGTTTAGAATCGACTAATAAAAGATAATTTAAAAAACTGTATATTGGAGAGCCACTTTCGCCCTTGTCTCTTGTTTATGTTTGTGTCGGGTGGTGGGTTAAAAGCAGCTATTTTAAAGCTTTTATAATGCATAACAATTTGAAATGAGACTATAAGATATTACACTTGTAATTGTTCTAAATACAATGTAGGCCTAATTATTCCATTCATTCACCCTGGAACTCTACAACGTCATCAGAGCTTCATTGTGCTTTTCTTTGCTTTCCTGAATTTTGCTTTGCTTAACTTTACTTCATTTGATTTTTCTTTACTTTATCCTACAAAAGTTAAACGGAGAAAAAGAAAAAAAATACGACCATATAAATTATGATGCAGTAGATTTAGATAATCGACGTGTGCAGTGGAATGAGTCGGGACCCTTACATGGTGCCGCCTTTCTTCTCGAATGTAGTATCTCTCCCGGTCTGGGTGGGCCCTCGCAAGCAGGGTCGAAGTAGCCCGCCCCTTCATTGACCTTACAGTGCTGTAAAGAACGTTAAACCAAAATCGAATTTATAACCAAAGAGTCGAAGTAGCCCGCTTTTAATTAACCTTAAAGTAGTGCAAGGGGTAAAAACAAAAACAAAACAAAAACTAACAGAGAACAAGGAAGTCAGAAAAACCATCTCACCGATGCCGTCAAATAGATGACAATAGGGACGTTACAGAGCAGAAATATCATGTTGATGAGCACGATGGTGCGAGTGATGTTCTTGTTGTTGGAGCTGCTTCTCTTGGCCGGATACAGCGCTGCTGACGACATCCGGCACTGGGAGATGGACGGGTTGCTCTGGCTGAGGTCATCCACGTACATGGGTGGCGCCAGGTGAGATTTGTAGCTGCTTGCTCCGTCACTGTCGTTATCGTTATAGTCATCATCATCATTCTCGTTTTGATAACTGTGTGCAAGAGAGTTATTTCGCCCCTCGCTCCTTCCGCTGTTTACTAGCGTTGGTGAAGTTTTCTCGTCTTTTGTGAGGATGATGCGACAGTTGTGTTTGGCTCGATGGTGTGGGGAGAGCGAGGCTTTGGAGACTTTTCTACTAGGCGGAGATTTTTTCTCGTAGTTGTTGAGTTGACTAGAGGCGTGTTCAGGGGTGGAAATGTGTGAGCCGTTTAGTAGTTTTGAACTCTCGTGTTGCGGGGAAGAGGACGACGAACTTAGATTTGGAGGTGACACGGAAAGTCTGTTGGTGTGTGCGCCTGCGTCATCACATTCCGGGGAAGTTGATTTTAGGATGGACTCGAGCAACGGAGTGCTCTGACTAGAGGTTGGTAGTTTTTTACATCCATGTTCTGTATCACTTCTGTCATTTGCTTCTATCTGTATTGTACGAAGTTCTTCACTTTGTGTTGTATGCCCACTCCGCTCACGGCTTGAGCTATCAGATAAAGTATTTGAAGCATGGTTTGGAGCCATCTGGTCGGAGGTTTTATGGTCAATGATACCCTCGCTGATATCCGGCGAGAAGCCAGTTTGTAGGATGTCCTCAGATTTGGAATTTTGGAGCATTGACCCAGATTTAGAATTGGACTTTCCCCCCGAGGGTGTACGCTTTGGTGAGAGGAGGGCGGAAGCCTCATCTCTTTCTGGGGGGAAGTCTTCGACAACGTCTTTACCTCGGCCACAGGGTGACGTAATCTCTAAGTCTATCTGTGACGCGTCTAAGTCGCCCGAGTTACCAAAGATTGAATTCAAGTTGATTTCGTCCATTTCAAGTCCAAGATTTAGACTGCCACTTGATTTTGTGTCCGCGTCGATAACACCATTCAAATTTTTGTTCCGGCCATTCTTTTCTTTATGAAAGCCTGACCCGCCTAACCCTTCACTCTCACCATACCCAGCTACAGCCAAAGACTGATCCTCATCGTCTGTACCGCAGTCACAACTACTTTCACCCATGGCACCAGCAGGAGTTTTTAGCTTCAGAAATTTCGTATTACCCCCCTCATTCTCTTTACCTCCCTTCTTCAAATACCCATTGGAGGAAATATCTTCACCCGTTTTGACACGTTCTCGTTCACGTATTGTTTCGTTAAGACACAAGCTTTGTTCAGAATAGCAATCGGAATTTTCAAGAGTGTCACTGATCTCTTTCCCGCCATTTTCATTCCCCCTTTTTGTTTGGTTGCCATGGCAATAGCTCTCGCTACAACAGCGCCGTCTGAAGACGTCAAGGCCTGGAGAATTGGTCACCAGAGGGGAACCGTTTAGGTTGATGACAGTTTGACTTTCTCTTGTTTTGAAGACGGAACCAGGCGCGTCACTGCCGTCCTCGTGGCGTCTGCGATGGTTCATGTGTGTGGATACAGCAGGGTATGTGTGAAGTCTTTGTCTATGAGGAGCTTGATCCTTAGGAGAATCTTCACAATTCGAGATCCTGTCGGTTTCATTACCCTGATCTTTGCAAGACCCTGTACTTCCACCCACCTTTTCATCAGGCGAGTCAATGTTTTCGTCAGTCCCATAAGAATTTAAAACTTTTAATTTAATGGCGGGGGAAGGGAATGATTCAGCACTTTTTGAGCCTCTCCGAGAGCCGCCATTTTTACACAAAGAGTGATGACGTAAAGATTGCGCGGAGCCACCACCAACCCCACGTCCGTCTGCGGCGTTATCCACAGAATTAAGCCCTTCTCCCTCAACGACGGGTGGTGGTTTTTTCTTCTTTGTCCATTTCGAGAAAAAGAGCTTTGCCTTCGCAGCAGCAGACAACCCTTTGGCTACGGTGTTGAGGGATGATTTGACATCCTCAACTGCTCTGCCACTCTTCACCACATTAGCAACCAAACCTGTATTGAGAGCGATCAACAAAGCTCCAGGGATCACCGCAAATTTAAAAAGAACCATCCACGACCATACATTATTACGGAAATCTTTGTATGCTGGCAAAGTCGGGCTGCATTTTTTGGTGACATTTCTCCTGGTGTTGAAGACGTCTCCGTAGAAGATGAACATGGGCAGGTTGATAGAGCCAAAGATGACTAATGCAATGAACATTGTCGCGTAGGCGCGTTTCCGGGTGAGGAGTCTTTTCATTGGCCATGCGATGGAGATAAATCTGGCCGAGGACACGAGTACTAAAGCCCATGAGGCGAGATCACATGCCACATAGGACAGCCAGTGGTGGAACCTGCGGGAGTAGAGAGGGGAAAAGAAAACGGATGTAGTTGTAGTTTGGGGCAAACATTGTCGAGTGGTCAAATTGAAGTATAAATTGAATTAGCAATTTTATTTAAAAGACAACAGTAAGCATCGTTGTATACAAAAAACAAACATACACACACACACGCACGCGCGCGCACGCACACACAAACACACACACACACACACACGCACGCACGCACGGACTCACGTACAAATACACTCGTGACTGCAAATTAAATCGTTAGCCCATCGCTTGCATAATATGAATTAACCATCTTCACTCCCAAACATTCACAAACACAACACACACACACACACACACACACACAGACGCACACACACACAGACGCACACACACAGACGCACACACACACACACACAGACGCACACACACACATACACATTATTGTCTCTCTTTCTTTCTCTCTCTCTCTCTTTCTCTCAGTTTTTTCTGTGTCATATACATTTTTTTTAAAATCAAGACGCACACACATTCTGCAGACGATCTGGGTGTTTTTCATGCTGGGATATTTTTCGCTCTCAACCCGGGTTGGCCCTGACAGACAGGGTAGAGGAAGCATGTCTCTTAAATGACCTTGCAGTGTTGCAGGGTACGTAAAACTGGTAACCAAACCCAGCCAAGCACGCACAATGCTTGCATAAATGACTATACCATACTCACTCCCTTACACACGCAATTTCCCGCGCACACAAAAATTACACACATGCACTCTCTCTTTCACTTTCTCTCTCTCTCTCTCTCTCTCTCTCTCACACACACACACACACACACACACACACACACACAGGCACACACACATACACACACACACATACACACCTGGCGCTGTGGTCTAATGTTTAGGCTCTTCGCCTTGCATACGGAAGACCCCGGTTCGATCCCCGTTCGCGGACGATCTGGGTTTTCTTCTGCTGGGATTTTTTCCTCTCAGCCCGGGTCGGCCGCTGACAGTAGCCCGTCTCTTAAATGACCTTACAGTATTGCAGGTTAAACTGGTAACCAAACTAAACCAAACACATACACACACAACTACAAAGCAAAACGCACGTGCATTCCTTGCATAATATGAATAATCCATACCCACTTAACTGTTCCGGGATTGATGAGACAATTATTATATGAGCAACCGTGTCACGCCCTTATGCGGTTCCTGAGTGTTTGATGTCTTTATTAGATTTTGCATCCCTTGTGAACGGGGTCTGATTAAACTCGAGCCATGTTTAATGAAGTGGGATAGTGACAACAGCACTCAAGCTTACTAGTATGAAAGTTTGTAGAGGGCTGGATTTCCAGGGAGAGAGAGAGAGAGAGAAAGAGAGAGAGGGTGGGGGCGAGGGGAAACGAAGAAAAGGAAGAGAGAGAAAGACATTCAGAAATACAGAAATATGAGGGGATGAGAGAGTGGGGGTAAGAGAGACCCAGAGATATAGACTGGCGCTGTTGTGTAATGAGTAGGCTCTGACAGGTAGGGTCGAAGTAGCCAGTCTCTTAAATGACCTTACAGTGTTGCAAGGGACGTAAAACCGGTGACCAAACCAAACTAAATCAAGTGGGATAGTGACAACATTTGAGCTTACAAGTGCAGTATGTGTGTGGGGTTGGGGGAGTGGGTGGTTTTGGAAAGATGACAAAAAGAGGGGCAGAGGGGGAAGGTGAGAGAAAGAAAACAAGGGAGAGACAGAGAGGGGGAAATAGATAAATAGGACGGAGTGTAGCAGTAAGAGTGAAAGCAAGAGAGGAGAAAGAGAGAGCCAGAGATATAGCAGATAAGTGCTAGACATTTGGCACCATGAGTCGAATGAGAATCAGAACGGCATAAATCTACATGCATTCATGCATTGTTTATAATGATTCTGATCGCCAGACCAGCAGATTAAGGAAGGAAGATAATTATGTCTAATCAGGGATTCTGCCAGACAGATAAATAGACTCAGAGAGACATGTGGACAGACAAATAAGTCCGACAGACAAATAAACAGACAGACAAAGAGACAGATACGCAGAAAAAAACATATAGACAGAACCAGTCAAACAGACGGTGTATAAAATGTTTGATTTGGCCTTACGGCCCTTTTAACAGTGCGAGGTCATCTTAAAGGCGGGCTATTTCGACCCTACTGCCGGACCAACTCGGGCTGAAATAGTTATTACATCGCAGGAGAGAGACGGATATTATGCTGTACATTACACTTTCAACACCACTCAGACGAATAGAATGGAGAAAAGAAAGTCGATGGACAGAGGAAAAACGAGGAAATACACACACAGGGAGAGAGAGAGAGAGAGAGAGAGAGAGAGAGAGAGAGAGAGATGTGGATGAAGAGTTGAGTGAAAAAAACACTATATCTTTGTTTATGTGTGTGAGAGAGAGAGACGCACAAGGAGAAAGAGACAGAGAAAGACAGAGACTTTGGAGAGGGAGATGGAGAAAAAGTGACAGAATAGTTCAAAGAAATAAACTTAGTTGGGTTCTTTTTCTAAAAGGCTTACATACAAAATCAGAGGAATTGGAGGAGCAAGAGGAAGGTGAAGAGAGAGGGATTAAAGAAAGGAGAAACGTCAGAAACATGAACGGAAGAGTGATAGAAACACAGAGAAAGACAGTGAGAGAGAGAAGGGGGGGGGGGTGGGGGCAGACAGAGAAATACTGATAGAGGGAGAGAATGAGAGTGGAGAGAGAGAGAGAAAAAAAAATAGAGAGAGAGACAATCGATACAGGGGGAAGGGAGAGTAAAAGTGGAAAGAGCTAGAGAGAGAGGGAGAGAGAGAGAAGCGACAGAGGGAAAGAGTAAAATTGAGAATAGCGGAGAGAGTGAGAGAGAGTGAGAGAAAATGGAAGGACCGAGAAGAAGAGTGGGTGTGATAAAGTAGAGATAATCACACGACAAAACCAATCCATCACCGGCACCGTCCACTGAGTTTGTGCAGAGCTGCTCCATAGTAAATCCAAGGGTCCTAAGGGACTCGCAGCATTTAATCACATTCTCATTAAAGGTGGAGAACATCCGGATAAATTATCCGCTTATTTCAGCATATTTTTTTAAAATAGAACTAAAATCAAGTTCTGAACTTATTAATAATCTAGCTGAAGTCAGACCCCCAGGGGGTTAGGGGGGGGGGGGGGGGGGGGGGGGGGGGGGTGGTGGGGGGACGTCGGTTTTT
>JAUKPP010300537.1:0-29870 GCA_032273245.1 Phyllaplysia taylori
GAAAGGTTAACGATGTTGACAAAAGTACATTAACTTTTAAAAGGGTTGCATCCCTTACACCATAAATTAATTTACATCAGTGTCAGAATGTACATTATTAAAATATCAATACTAAGAACAAAGTAGCAAAAGACAAGATCAAAATGTCCACCAACCATCCATAATAATAAAATACTTAGTGCTGAAGCAAGTCATATGATTTGAGGAAAAGAAATCTTTCCATTGACATGAAAGATGTTCTTATTTGAATTGCAACTCCAAAACTTCATCCATTGAGATCACATGAACCTAGGTCATTTCCACAAGTCAGTGTGTGTTCATGGATTGGGTTTCTATTTCAAGACTGCATAATTTTCGCAAGCCGTCAAAATACGAACAAAAAAATTGCAGCATTGAAGTGATGGTCCATCAAGAACTCTTCAGTCTCTCCATTTCTATTTTTCATAAATAATTTGACTATACGGCTACATTGACTTACTTGGCCCTTGTAAGAATTCCACAGACAGAGGTGTGATGTTGGTCTCGTCATCACACTCAATTTCTGGCAATACCACTGAAATCTTGTTGGGTCTGGTGGGACAAAGATAATAGCAAAATAAAACTAGGGAACAGATAGAGGTACTCTAAGTTAAAGAGCAGAGTTTGAGAGTGTGATTGAATCAAAACAAAAAATAACAGTTCAAACATTGAAAAACCTCTGTTTTAAAAGTAATTATATGAGTCAAATTAATTTCTATATTTTGCTATTGATGAGAATATCACAACTTGTTCTAGCCTCAAGCTGTTAGGAATAGAAATACTATAAATGGTCTTCAGGGAGACTTTTTCTGTCCTACTTTGAGATGCATTGGCCCCACAAACACACAGTAAATATAAATGCACTATCTAATGCTTCAAACTTACTCTCTTTTAGGCTATACAAAAGAAAGTTAGGCTAAAACAGTTAAAGAAGGTGGTGCCTCTTTAACACTTTGTGGTCACACAGCCAGAAAAACAAAAAACCCTCACGCTCATCTGCAGCCAGCTGTGACGCGATCAGGCTTCTCGGGCCTGGTGCACATATGCACCATGTGACTGGATGAGCAAATTTGGGTTACACCGAATAACCACAAAGTGTTAAATAAATAATTGGAAAAGAAAATCCGCATAGAAAAAAATCACTTTCAACACATCCCATCTCCTAAAAGTGCATGAAAAATTGTTACGTTTTAAGTGCACTGAGATTCACATACTTCCTGTAATGAGATGCCAAGAGGGTGAACTCAGCGGACACTTCTGTCAACAGGGGCACTGGGGTCAACACGATGCTGTGAGGATCGAACCAGATCTCTGGGGCCTTGAGTTCACCGTAGATCTCCAGGAACTGGAACGGTTTGTCCCACTCTGAGTTGATGACCACAGGAATCACAGCCTGATATCTACCAGATTTCTCTGGAAATAAAAAAGAATAAAATCGTGTTGATACTAAAAACCGCCTTGATTGACTCTATAGTGCTGTAAATGATGTCAGACTAAATCAAACTAAATTATACAAACAACTACAACATGACTCTAGATATGCAGAGAAATTTTATATACCTACATTCACGCAAATTATACAAACAACATTATACATGAATCTTGATCATAAAATAACACACAAAGACTACAACTTTTTCCACCTGTGGAACTGACCTGGGCAGAAGTTGACCAGCACAGTCTTTGTCATGCCTGGCTCAAGCTCCCCTTCGACATTTCAACCTTATACTAGACTGTCGCAATGGGCATAAAACCAAAACCAAACCAAACCAAATTGTATCAACATTAACAAACAAGACTCTAGAATACACACACACACACACACACATACAGACACACACATACATACACACGCACACACACACACACACGCACAGACAGACAGACACATACACACACACACAGACAGACAGACACATACACACACACACAGAAACACACATACACATACACACACACACACACACACACACACATACACACACACACACATACACACACACATAAAAACACACACACACAAACACACACACACAGACACACACACACACACACACACACACAAATACACACACACACAGACAGACAGACACACAACTTCCCCCAGCTACGGAACTGACCTGGACAGAAGTTGACCAGCACAGTCTGTGTCATGCCAGCTTCCAACTCCCCCTCGATACCCCGACTCTCATACTGCGAGATGAACGGCACGCCTTGCTCATGGAGGAACTTGAAGACTCCTGTGTCCAGAACTTTCCCTGCCCGGCTCAGGTCAAAGCCCCAGGTCAAGGTGTTGCCGCTGTTGTTGATGATCAGAATAGCCTGGGAGAGAAACCACAGAGACGGAATTATTCTTCTTTCTTCTACATTTCATGTTCTCTGAATACCAATTCTGAATTATTATTCTTTCTTCTACATATTTCATGTTCTCTGAATACCAATCCTGAATTATTATTCTTTCTTCTACATTTCATGTTCTCTGAATACCAATCCTGAATTATTATTCTTTCTTCTACATTTCATGTTCTCTGAATACCAATCCAGAATTATTATTCTTTCTTCTACATTTCATGTTCTCTGAATACCAATCCTGAATTATTATTCTTTCTTTTCATGTTCTCTGAATACCAATCCATCCTACTGAAAAAAGCATAATATTCGTAATTAAAGGATGTTTCTTGTTGATGGTCAGAATAGAAATGAAGGAGTGGGGGGAGGGAGGGGGGACAAAGTCTGAGTTCTCCTTTTTTCTGCATTTATTGTTTTCAAAATACTGACTGATCCATTCTATTGAAAATAGCAAATTCCTTGGTGAATGAAGGATACAGAAAATATTGTTTGAAGCTAAAAGACTTAGCGCTGTAACAACAAGTTGTCATATAAAATTAGTTGGAAGTTATTTATTTACAGTCGCACCAGCTTCTTTGGCAGTTTTAGCTTCACAAAACATGAGGTCAAGAAGTATGATATGAGCTTCAATCAAACTGTGTGAACGTCTGAACGTGATAAAGTTAAGAAATATTCTAAGCACATACTACAACAAGACTATTTCTTGCAACTCTTTCTTAACAGCTATGATCATTCTTTGGTTTTATATTAAGTTCAAAACAGACAAAACAATTAGTAATACTGTTATGTAATTCAACAAGCACCCCCCCTCCCCTTTAGATTGGAACAAGGGAAAAAGTTGTTGTTGTTGTTGTTGTTGTTGTTGTTGTTGTTGTTGTTGTTGTTGTTGTTGTTGTTGTTGCTGCTGCTGCTGTTGTTGTTGTTGTTGTTGTTGTTGTTGTTGTTGTTGTTGTTGTTGTTGTTGTTGTTGTTGTTGTTGTTGTTGTTGTTTACCATTTCCCATGTCACCCATTGACGTGGTGCTCAGTTCTGAGTAATAAATATCTTGAACATATCACACCTTGCACTTACTTGATGTAGGCCTACATTGATTATGCTTAACTAGAATAATTAGCTGAAATAAGGGTGTCTAAAACATCCCTGTTGTGGTCTGTGAAGTTTTGTGCGCACACACTCTCAAATGTGTATTATTACTGCCAAATTTTGCTTTAGGTGAACAAAAGAGTGTATCCACGATATAATAATTAGTCATAAAGGTTTTAAAGTATCAGGCCAACAGATAGAGCTGACAGGTGGGATGGGATAGCAATCTAGCTACCAACAGGGGCTGGGAATAGAGTCTGTTTGAGTGGAGAGAAGGGGAAGTCTTTGTCTGTGAAAGTGTGTGTGTGTCGGTGTATATGTGTGTGTCTGTGTATGTGTTTGTGTAGGGGAATGTGTGTATGAGTATGTCTGTGTGTGCGCATGCCTGTGTGTATGTGTGGGGGGGATAAATGTATATGTGTGTGCATGTGTCTGTGTGTGTGTTTGTGTGGGGGGATGTGTGCATGTATAAGTCTGTGTCTGTATTAATGAGAAAATATGAGCATACCCATGCAAACATGTGTGTGACTGTGTGGATTTGTGTAATCATGTATGTGCAGAAGTATGTGCGAGTGTTTGTATGTGCAATGTGTATGTGTGTGTGTGCAATGTGTATGTGTATGTGTGTGTGCAATGTGTATGTGTATGTGTGTGTGTGTGTGTGTGTGTATGTGAGTGAAAGTTTTAATTTTAGTCAGGAGATATGCATGTGTTAATGCACTGCACAAGAGTCAATGTATGTATAATATCATATTTTGTAACACATGTATGTAACATATTCAACAAGAGCAATGAGTAATAGTACTAAGGAGTAAGTTATTTATAGAGGCACCAGCCTTGGCTGTTTTAGCCTCTTCTTAAGATCAATGAGTATGCATTCCCTTGAGAGCACTGTAATGTGCATGTTGGTGTAAATACACGGAGCACCCAAACCACTGGAAATGATTTGAAAACACACACAATGTACACCACAAAAGAGGAAAAAAAAGAGAGAATCTCCAAATGTGGAACAAATTTTCGACCCAAACATCAACTGAATTTACAACTGTTTGGATTTAATATTCATAGGTTTTCTACGAATTTAACATGCCATTGTGTAAGTTGTGACAAACTTTCTTCAATAAATTAGGTTTAAATGAGATACAAAAATGTATGCACCCAGCAAATGTTTCAATACAGTTAAACATCTTATGCATGGTTGTAGTGCATTTCTATGTCTATGATATGTCTTTGGCATGTTGACTGTCAGGTAAATAGTTTTTTAGATGTATCCACCCAAATTTCCCTTGTGGATCAATAAAGTATATAATATCTTATCCTATCTCTTAATAAAGTAGATCTTATCTTATCTCTGAACATTTAATAACATGTAGTTAATTTTTCTTTTGTCCTTTTTTTTTTTTTTTTTTCTATATTTTTTTTATCACAAAAAAATATTGAGAATGAGTAGCCTCCTATGGGAAGAAATATGTTCTAGGGGTTGACAAAAGTGAAATGCAAGGAGCTGAAAAGTTTCCACAACACCCAAACTGGAACACAGGGAGAGAGAGAGAGAGAGAGAGAGAGAGAGAGAGAGAGAGAGAGAGAGAGAGAGAGAGAGAGAGAGAGAGAGAAAGATCACAGCAACAGTAACATCAACGGCAGCCAAAAAAGTTGTTAACACACACACTCAGTCCACAATGCCAAGCTCTACATTACCTGCTCATTAAACTAGAGCGAGGAAAAAACAAAGAAAGTCAAATACAGCTGGAAAGATAATCTTCTTCAAACCCTACTGCTTGAAGAGCTTTTTATATAAATGAATAAATCTTTATATGACCAAACTCTAAGATGTGAATCCTCTTAACTCACATACATTCACAAGAAGTCAATAACCATAACTAGATTAAATTAAGTCATCACCCAATATGTTAAGTAAAGCCATAAATCCCCAAATACCTTTAAATCAAAATGCTAACAACTGCTAAAAATTTAGCCACAAACAGGATAAGATTAGCCATCTGCCCCACTTAAAACTTCCAAGCATGCAAGTGTGAAAGACAATCTTATAAAAACATGTACCAGTACATCACTGGCTAGATTATTTGGCAGTTTCGAATAACCTCTCTTTTCATCATATTGTTCATGTCACCAAAATAGTACAAGTCTAGTCATGGGATCATCATGTACAATTAATGATTTCAACAGCCTGGACAAAAAATTTTTGGTGATACGATATGAGAGAGAAAGAAAAGAGCAACAAAAAACAAGTGAAAGAGCGAGACACAGACAAAAAAAAGGGAAAAGGAAGAAAAATGTCCGCCACTGACAGAAAATTTATGTTCAGCTGTAAAATACATGAAGGGATTTGAGACAAAAAAATTGAAGCCAAATATCAAATTCCATTTGTTGTAGGCCTACTAAGTTGAAATACTGTAGCAAACTCTTTTCAACAAAAAGCACCATGTTCCTCAATAAAAAGTCCCATAAACTTTTCATACGATACACCATACGTTGCCTGTCACAACATCCCAAAAGATGGACGTAGATGCTTGTCCACCATAGGGATCAAACTCCTGCCCTTTAAATGATAGACTAACTACCTAACTCACTACACAACAGATGCTGGTTACATCACTTTGTCCTGAAACTCTTTACATAGAAATTCTAATGTTTCCTATGACCAATATAAAAGTGTCATACCTTTGTCGTTCCTTAAATGATAGACTAAGTGCCTAACTGACTACACAACAGACGCTGGTTACCTCATTTTGTCCTGAAACTCTTTACACATAAATTCTAATGTCTCCTATGACCAATATGAAAGTGTCAAACCTTTGTCGTTCCCATAGTGACGTTGGTGGAAATATCATGGAAGTTAGAAGGCAGCAAAAATTCTAATCGGTTTGTTCCCAGCTGCAGTGGCTGTCGCAGAGCTGTTGCAATGACCTGCTTCCTCGGGGTTGCCACGGAGACGGGCATGGGGCGGGGGTTGATGATGTGCTGAATGCTGTTCTTGTTGGACGGCGCAGGTGTGGGTGGGAAAGGCGTGGGGGCAGGGCTTGGTGCACCCAGGTGGTTAACCACCACAGGCATGACAAAGTCATACGCTGCCACCTGAAATATGATAAGAGTTTATGTACATCAGTGGTAATAATGACAATGATAAAAAAAGAGGAGGTGATGGTGATGATGGCGGTATAGTACTAGTAGCAGTAGTAATGGGAAATGACATGGATCTTCTTTGTCACAGTAGTAGCAACAATTTTAAAAAAGACAAAAATCAACAAAAAATATATTTCTCAATAGAAGATGCTGGTGCTTAGAAAACATTCACAGTAAAAAGTTGCCTGACATTGGTGAAACAACTCAGAAAATTCTGCTCCGCCTGTTTTGATCAACTCCTAATTTCATGGCGTCACAACACAAACACAAGGAACATGGGTAAACGTGCAAAAGGTGGCTGACCTGTGTGGGAGTGAATGTTATCTCTCCCTCAATGACCTCCTGCGGCTCCAGTGTGACCGAGGCCATGCCAGGGTTCAGGAGTTGATAGTTGTAATCCTCTGAGAATCGGAGGAAGAAACGTACAGAATTAGATAGACTTATTGGAGGAAGAAACGTACAGAATTAGATAGACTTATTGGAGGAAGAAACGTACAGAATTAGATAGACTTATTAGAGGAAGAAATGTACAAAATTAGATAGACTTATTGGAGGAAGAAACATTTTATTCATAGAGACGATAGCTTCTTTGGCTATTTTCTGAGGAAGAATAAATAAATGATTACTTTATTCATACCCGTGGAGAAATTTCGTTTACAATGGCATCAACATAAATTCATGTTCTCTAACAATACAATGATAAATACACAGTACAATTACATTTTAATAATCGCAACATTCACATTCATTCTAAACAATTTCATGCATACCACTGCTGGTCGTCTTTGTGTAGCACCCGTGTGAGCTAGAGTTAAGACGTCTTGCTCAAGGATCACCACAGTGCCCTCCCACTATGAAGCCGCTGTTACTCAGCATAGCTTAACAATCTGTGAACCAGTGTTTACTAACCACTCAACCACGCACAGAATTAGTTTTGGTGAGAAATTGGCTAGTAAAATCTCTATAGTGTGCTACAATGAATATTTTTATACTTGTCACTAGGTTTTCTTCTCTGGCTACAGTCAAACCTGTCTAAGACGATCGCCTAATGTCGAAAGAAAAGTGGTCGTTGTAGACAGGTGGTTGTCTTAGAGAGGGATAATATATAGAAAAAATATCATTTGGGAGTTGATGGAAAGTGGTCGTTTGTGCAGGTGTTCATCTTATACAGGTGGTCGCTCGAGCCGGTTCAACTGTATCTGATTCTTTAGTATGTCAAGCACAGTACAGAGCACACATAACACACTGCAGTTCAGATTTTGATACCCACAAAATAACAATTGTTGACTCCAGGTTAACAGTTTCTACTTGAAATAGACTAATACTATTATATTCGGCACCAAATCAGGACACGGGACAAAAAACAAACAAACAAACAAAGCACACTGCAGTAACCTTGTGACTGGCACCCAGGGAAGGCCAGGGAGAAATCTTTGTATCGAGTCAGGTCAAACTCCAGACGGCATTTTGTGATGGCCTGACGAACAAAGCAATTGTATTGTAAAATAAAAGCTGTTATCAAATTATTTTTATTGTTCAATCATAGAGAATTAGAACCACGGCTATTTTAAGTGATTTCTGACAAAAAAGTGCCTATATCTCATTGTTTCTCAATCGTTGCAAAATTTATTAATTTAACAAAAAATTCTGTAACTTGAAGAACGCTGTATTTCATAAATACACCAATCGTAGAAACCAGAGGGCAAGGGTGAATTCTACCTTCATGCAAGAGAATGACATGAGTGAAAAAAGCAGGAATCCTGTACAGTTTTCTGTAAAAAAAAATCTCTAGTTTTATCATTAAAATTCATTAAATAGTCATACGGGCAGAAGGACAAAGACCCCTATCAGTCAGCGCGGCCAGCTGTGGCGCGATCAGGCTTCGTGAGCCTGGCGCATATATGCCCCGAGTGACTGGCTAGGTGAATTTAGATTGCCCCATATGTGCCCCATGTCACAGCAAAGTATTAATATACAGCTATTTATACTTCCAAGCAGACTTGTACGATAGTTCTTTTGACACTTTTAATCAACATTGTATGCTTCATTCTAATTTGGAAAACTTAATAACAAACCATTTTTTTAACTCATCTGCATCACGATGTTGGTACTTACTTTGTTCTCCAAGCGGAACGGCATCGCTGCACAGGAGCCACAATAGACACCACCAAAGTTGAAGGCAGCCTGGGTAGGAGAAAAATACATGAATTTTGATGTTAGAATGACTGTCGATTGTAAATCGCATAGAGCCTGCTTTCAAGTGGGGATATGCGCTATATAAATGCAGTCATTATTATTGCTGAGGGAAGACAGAGAGAAGGAAATACCAGAGGACTTTACATAAACGTGACTTCAACACTCCCAAAATTACATTAACAGCAAAGCCAAGTAGAGAATAAGACAAAAAGTGACACTTAACTCACTGACTACCACCATTTTTGGGGGGGCGCCCGGCCCCTGAAGCCACCATTTCGGGGGTATTTTAAAAAAATCACTGAGACCAACCTATTAAAGATAGAAGTTTCAAATTTTCACTGTTAAGAAAAAACATAATAAACTGTAAGTAAAACAAAACAGATTTGTGTTATCTTATTTCGCTGTTGTTTTTTTAATTTTCACAAATGGCCTAAATTTACATGAAGGCAATTAGCTGACTGAAGAGTGACTTTAGGAAACAATTCACTAAAAAAATACCTCTCGCGCTAGAGAGCTAGAAACAGTCTCAAATTAAAGGGAAATGACTCATGATTTAATACCACAAGCCGTTCGTACCACTGTGGCTACCCTTTAGCAGGAAAAAAATTCCAAATACGTTCGTGAGCTAGGCGTCAATAGAAAATTCGTGCCACACTGGCAAGAAAGGTAGTCAGTGAGTTAACAAAAGTAAGAGGTTGGCCATCTCAGATTCAGTCTTTTTTATTTTGATGATGATTAAAAAAAAAAGGAAAAAAACGTTGCACATAGAGTATCTCCCATTTTGAAAATGAGCTCTCAAGTGGCCAATGCATTTGACAACCAATCATTTCTCAAACAGACCACTATACATTCTGAGTGGCAATTATAAATGGGCTCAAACATTAACTGACTGACAAGTCTATGACTGGGTACTCGGTGAAATGAGGAGTACCAGTGCAAAGAGCCATATCCCAAGAACACAATACAAAGCAAGAATTGGGTTCAAATTCCAATGCTCACAGTTATGAGTATGTCTGCTTTACAACTAGTATTAGACTAAGAATGCCACTATAATGTATTTGCTGCAACTGCATCCATTTTTTGCTCTACATGTGACCACATGTATTCCTCAGGATTCTTTCTGACTTTTAGCCCCATCATATTGAAATTAGGCTTCACTATTGGAGGTCTTGCTCACTTTATAGCGTTGAAAAGGGGCGTAAAACCAAACCCAAACCCGACCATTCCTCCTTTAGGCTAAAACACCAAAAGAAGCTGGTACCTCCATAAATAGATACCATCTAACTGACTCAACATTCCTCCTTGCAGCTGTGATCAAATACTCACACTAGGGCCTGTTCTGTAATAGTTAGGCTCTTGACCTATGTGCAGAGGGCGGGAGTTCAATCCCCATGTTCAACAAATGTCTTTGTCTCTCTGTCAAAGTGTTGTGTCCCTCTCCACACGGGTTGGCCCTGACAGGCAGGGACAAAGTAACCCACCTCTAAAATGGCCTTACGGTGTCACAAAGGGTGTACAACCAAAATCCAACCAACCAAATCGTTGGTTGTCTCACAAAGGGGCGAACACTCGACTGTATTCTTTGTAATATTCGCCCCTTTGCGAAACAGCCCACCAAATGGAGACTCACCACATCGATGCTGACGTCTGGTCCCTCCACTGTTCCACCGATCCTCAGCTCCAATGTCTTCCCGCCCTTAATGGCCACCTGCACCCTGGTGTCAAACTTGATGATGGAGTCAGGGGTCAAGGCCACACGTATTTCGGTGCTGCCTCCTACTGGCACTGCGCCATGCACTGGGCTCACCGTTAGACCAGGCAGCGGGTTTGGGTCAGACACCTGTACATGATCAATTCAAATACTGAAAATGTAATAACAATAATAGAATAAAATAAAACAATAGTACCTTATTGATCCCCCTAGGAAAATTTACATTTAGGGAAAATTGTGTCCCAGAAATAAGTGGCACCACTAAGCGTCGGGTAACCTTATCAGCTGATCTAAGTGTAAACAAAGGCAACAAAATGGCCGCCACTTGGAGCGCTGGTGTGCACTGTGGGACACTCTTTCTACTAGACGAAAGAGAACAGTGCTGCTTTGTTTACATCAAAAGGTTACCTGCCCTTTGGAGGCGCCACTCATTTCCAGGATGCATTTCTTAGTAGACATAAGAAAAGAGTTTTCCATCTTATTCCTTTTACAATCTTTGGTAAAAATCTATCTAAAACGTGTTTCTAAATGGATATGATTTAATATAATGAGTTAGGGTAGAAAAAGCCTTCATTGTAAAAATTTGTCAGATATTCAGAAAAACAATGAGAGCTCGCTTCCCCTTGTTTTTACGAGTGCTAGATTTCATAAAGTCGCAAAAAAATTTGTGATTTCATCTGTCTAACCTAATCTAGCCTGTTATTGTACCAGTATAGTCAATGTCCCAGTCTCACAAACCTGGAAGTAAGCATGGTTGTTTCCTGCGTTGTGCAGAATGGCACTGACCACAGTGGTCAGATTGACTGGTGCTGCACCAAATGAGATGCGCTGATCTAAGAAGTACACATGGGTTGACCCAAGCTGGGGAGAAAAGCAGTCAACAATGTAAAATAACTGAAGGTTATACCCTGCTTGACAATGGAGAATAAATTCTTCTCTCCTACATTACAAAAACTAACTGGACTCCTAATGACTCGAGATAAAAATAAGTTAAAAGCAGCAAAACCAGGATCTTGTGATTTATCAGCAAAATCTTAAACTTCAAGAATCACCCCTGCTCTAAATATAGAATGACCTATAACCTTTTTGCCATTATTTTGTTTTAGTGTTTCAATCGAGCTTTCACAATTGCCTTGTACCATTGAAAATGTACACAAACTTGCAATAAAAAGCAAAATGAATTCTGTATTAGTTTTACATAGAACTTTCTTAAAATTTCACTACTAGGGCAAAAATTTTCAACATTCTATTCACAGCTCACTCACAGCTACATACATTTCAAAGCATCTTTAACATGTATGCCTCCAAGATGTACCTTAAATACTTCCAAATGATATTAGAAAAAAAAACAGAAAAAAAGAAAGATAAATAACTTCCATCCTTTCCACTTACCTCTGCCCTACAGGTGAGTTTCCGCGACTCCCCACCATTGACCATAAGAGTGAAGGATCCATCCTCCGGGGCCATGAAGGAAGGATGCCAGACAACTTCACAGTCCAGGTCTGTGCCTGGATCCACCACACCTGACAACACAAACAGTAAGGAAACTTCTTTTCAAATGTGTCACAAATTGCAGATCTAAAAGTGGAGAAAAATTCTGTGTTACCAATCTTGGTACCGAGAAGTTGATTTTCTTTTTAACTACAATATCTGAACCTCTTTGGGTTAGAACTATATGGAGAATCTCAGTCAACATACATTTTAAAAAACTACAAACGCTTACTATGGGGCAAGTGCCGAGAACAAACTATCTAACTTTAGAACCATTTTTCTTCCATTCTCTGCTCTTGCTTCAGTGTGTGGTTAGGCCCCTTGTAATGATCAAGTCTCCATGTTTAATGGAGTTAGCAAAATGATGTTTCCTGCCAGCATATGAAGGGTAAACAGGTGGGCTTTCATTTTCTAAACATGCACCTATAGACTCATTTTGACTAGTTGCATGAGAAATTACCTTGATATTACTACCGCCATTTTATGAAAAAAAATTAATGCACAATTTGGCAAAATGTACAGTAGCTAGGCTTGCCAGGCCCTCATCAAAATGTGTGCCTTGATGCCTTGAGTTTGGCTGAACTTAGGCCTTATAGTTAATTAAATTTGGTGCATTCATTCTTCCTTCAGAAGATGGCACAGCAGTACCATAATGGCTGCCTCAGTGGCGCCTACAGAAGAGCAGGATTTCACAACTCCATCCTCCTACCTCAAGCAAACAAACATGCAAACACTGCATGGCTGCCATTTACCTGTTGCAGGTCTGATGGAGAATGCTGTTCCTTTCTCTCCGAGGTCAGGTGACCAGGTGAACTCGGCTGGGTAGTTCAGTTTGTTGTACAGAGTGATCACACTGCGGAAACCTGTAGGTGTGGAGTGATGAGACAAATAATTGTGTGCAGAACAAAATTTGCAGGATTTTACTATTGACAAATGTGAAAATGTGAAAGAAAATTCATACTTTTCTGTATAATCATAATATCTTAATGCTACAAGCAAATGCATACAAGGAAATCTACAGTGTGTTATCAAACAGAATCAGTTTTCATTACCGCAATGTAAAAAATAAAAATACCTAAAAACCTAGTTATTATATTACCTTTTAGCATACCTATGCACACATTTACACATACACGCACACACAATCACATTAAACACACACACACACACACACACACACACACACACACACACACACACACACACACACACACACACACACACACACCTTTAGACTCATTTCACATTTACCATGTGTCACTTTGAGCAATTTCAGCATTTTGGCTCGTTAGATCACTCATCTCATTCTATCAGTCATACTCTTTTAAAAAGACTCATATACAATAGTTTTCTAAAAATGCAACAAGATTGTGTTAAAGAAAAGCCACAGACCAGTCTCCGCTTATGGGTTTGGTTTGGTTTGGTTACCAGTTTTACGTCCCGTGCAACACTGTGAGGTCATTTAAGAGACACGCTACTTCGACCCTGCCTGTCAGGGCCAACCCGGACTGAGAGGGAAAAAATCCCAGCAGAAAAAAAACCAGACCGCCCACGCTGGGGATTAAACCGGGGTCTTCCGCATGACAGGCAAAGTGCCTAACCATTACACAACATACCAGCACAAACACACACACAAGTAAATATCCAAGCCACTAACCGGCCTCCACAGGCATACCTGACATGGGTTTGAATACACACACACTTTTGGTTGAGTGTGGTGTGTTATTTAGATTTCAACACACACACACACACAACTATAATCCCAAGGTCACTGACCGGCCTCCACGGGCATGCCTGGCATGGGTTTGAGCACACACACACACACAGACACACACACACACAACTATAATCCCAAGGTCACTGACCGGCCTCCACGGGCATGCCTGGCATGGGTTTGAGCACACACACACACACAGACACACACACACACACAACTATAATCCCAAGGTCACTGACCAGCCTCCACGGGCATGCCTGGCATGGGTTTGAGCACGAGCCTTGTGGTGGACAGCTCCACAGCTACAGGCACCACCTCCGCCAGCACAGTCACATGATGTTTGTAGAAGCCGTTCACGGTGTACATCACTGACCTGTGGAACAACGCAGACACTGAATGTTAATAGACTGTTCGCTCACTGAAAAATTATCCCCATAAGCTTGCAATGCCTCAACAGACACTGTATACTTATAAGACTATACACTCTCCGAACAAAAGTGTTCGAGGCAACTTGCACCACCACCCTATGTTGAGCATGGTGAAGGGAAACTTGGGTTCCAATTTTCAATACTTTGATGCTATTTTAGTCCTCTTCTAGCCTATAACAGGAATCAGAAGAAATTTGCTACGATAAAAGACTTTACCCCTCCTTAGACATTGGGACCACCATTTAGCAAAAATTATTTGTAAAAAGTATCGGCAGAAAATAACGTTAGAAGTTTATATAAGGGGGGGACTTCACTGCACTTCTTTAAAGTTGGAGGTGGAGAAAAATAAAAAATACTTTCTACTGAAACAGCAAACGCTTTGATGCTATCTACCATGCTGTAATTTACTGTCCCACCACCAATGTCAGATGTTGCTGCAGACTGAAAAGGACACTTTCTTTATAGAGGCAAAGAGAGAAGTGAATTGTTGGTATAATGTAGTGTCTGTGAAGACCGGGTGTCACGAGAAGTCAACCAGCGAGCGAATGTTGTACAATCATGATACATTGCTTTAAATGAATAATTCGTTGTGAGTAACTCGATATCTTTTGGCCCTAAACATCAAATGTGTAGGATAACTTTCAAATTTGGTCTTTGAGAAGGTGATGTTATTAGAGGTAACCAAGGAAAAAATAAATTTGCACAGATTTTGCTATAAAAACATTTACATACAAATATTCTACCAACAAAAATTGCAGGTAAAACATCTGCAGGATGTTTTAATTTGGTTGTTGGACTGTGGATCATCATATAATATTCCACTGTACAACTGTGATTTACATCCGAGCTATGCATTTCCCTCCAAGACCTAGCATTGACAGCACACTCTTGCAACTCTTGCAGAAAACCTGCATCTTTCTCAACATGGCATTGTTGCTGGATCCAGAACAAGAACAGTTTCATTGATGTTTTCCTGGAATGACTCACCTTTGGAATCTGCCGCGAGTGCTCGACTCAAAAATGATGGGGATGATGGCCTTTGACTTGGGTGGGACAACTTGGGACAAGGGACTGCTCTGCCTCAGCTCACGGCAGTCAATCTGCAGGAACACAGAACAAATGGCACCATCTGTATAACCATCAAAGCAATCTTTCTGACGAAGCTTCACACATCTTACAAGCATAAGCATGGAATGACCCAGTTATTGTTATGAGGCATGGGTAGTCTTTTTTTGTCTCTTACTGTAGTTGTTTTTTCAGTTTGTTTGTCCAAAATGTAACTTAAGACCCATTTAGACTGTTGGCACAAAGTAATATGTAGAGTGAATAAAGGCCAAATTATCTGAAATAATTACAAAATAGGAATGATTTTGGACAAGCAGAAATCCTTCTCTGTACATTATATGTTGAAATTTGTGTCAATATAGATGCCAATATACATAAAAATCTCTGTCCATAGAGATAAAAATCTTTGTTCCCATACATAAAAATCTCCGTCAATATACATTAAAATTTCCGTCAATATACATTAAAATCTCCGTCAATATACATTAAAATTTCCGTCAATATACATTAAAATCTCCGTCAATATACACCAAAATCTCTGTCATTACATGTTGAAATCTCTGTGGTCCTACCTCAGCCACAATGTGGATGTACTGATCCAAGTTGTTGACAATGTTCAGTTCCCGCTGGCAGCACGAGCGCAGACAGATCTGCCCAAAGTCTATGGTGGGTGGACCTAGGACATGGCAATAACACATACAGGAATCAAGCATCTTACAACCTTTTGTGGCTTCACATGCATTGCATAAATATGCCTATTGTCAGGGTTTTTTTTTAAAAAGATAATTGTTGGTTTGTTGAGGGTTTACGGCACTATCAACACAGCACAGTGGCTTCAGAGCCAGGTTATTTGTTTGTTTGGTTAAAGTTTTACATCACTATGGAGACTTTAAGGTTATATCATTACCAGGAAGTAGACCAGGGCAAAAGTTTTACATCACTATGGAGACTTTAAGGTTCTATCATTACCAGGAAGTAGACCAGGACAAAAGTTTTACATCACTATAGAGACTTTAAGGTCATGTTAGTACCAGGAAGTAGACCAGGACAAAAGTTTTACATCACTATGGAGACTTTAAGGTCATGTCAGTGCCAGGAAGTAGACCAGGACAAAAGTTTTACATCACTATGGAGACTTTAAGGTCATGTCAGTACCAGGAAGTAGACCAGGACAAAAGTAATACATAAGAAAGAAGTCGAAGGAGCAGACCCAATCAGAGCATCCGCCAACAGCCCGTTCAGAGTCAGGAAACAAGATTAGAACAGTAGAAACATTTTATCATTTGGGATATATTTTCTGATCTATTGATTTTAAAGCGCATAGAGCCTGCTTTCAAGCGGGGATATGCGCTATATAAATGCAGTCATTATTATTATCTTATCTTATCTTATCTTATCTTAAAAGGAGAAGGAGCAGATGACACATGAGCACCCGCCCACTACCTGCAATGCAGATACTTTTGTAAAGGTTTCTGGATCAGTGGTTTATAATCTGGGTTTGGTCAAACCCCAAAGCGTACAGAGAATCAGCCCAGAAGCCAAGACAACATTGAGATAGAAGCTTTCATGAACGTGAGTCATCAAGTCTTAGTAAAGAGCAAGGAACACATCACACTCAACCAACGCAGACAGGTAATCATTATTTTGTTGGAAATCCTTGTGTATCTCCTTGCATATACTATCCGTCGGAGTGCCACTTCCACTGACATTCTCTAGATCATCAAGTCTTACCAACGATGATCTGATGCAGCTGCTGGGGGGTCAGCCATCGCTTACAGTCACGTTTCTCCTCCAGAGTGGTTGGCACAGCGCTCAGTCCGTCACATATCTGGGTGGTGTGTGTGTATGTGCATGTATGTGTATGTGTATGTGTGTGTGTATGTGTGTGTGTGCGTGTGTATGTGAGCAGATGGGGGGGGGGAGGGGGGGGGGTGCAGGGAAGTAGAAGCTTGATAATCTCTTTTGTTCTTGAAAAACATTTAAAACATATCTTTTCTTTTTATCTTTTTGGTTTAAAAAAAACATTTAAGGGATGAATTTCTTCCATCATTACAGAAACAAAATTTTCATGTAAAAGACAAATAAAGAATCTTATCTTATCTTATTGTCTCTTGTCTCATCTTACCTTATCTAAAGAGCAAGAGAATAAATATCAAACTCAAAGATCTTTTTGTCTTTCAGAGGTTCTACCACACATAAGTTACAGTAGCAAGGTAATTTCGATGTCCAAAGTAGGTTATGACAATAGATACACAGAAAAAAATAAAGAGCTGTTCTGTTAATTTTTATTGCTTAATTTTTATCCATTTTGTATTTACTGAAAATTTCAATGCTTTTATAGACTATTCTAGGATTCAAAGTGCTAAATCGCTTCTGCAACATGCCTTACCCTTGAGACGGCAACTTTCTCAGCCTCAGCAAGCTCCTTAGTGCTCAGCAACTTCCAGTCAGCATTTGGGGGCAGTGGAGCTAAAGTAAAAAGAAAAAACTTTACGTACAAAGTCTTTTATAAACGTGTCAGATAAAATCAGAAGAGATAAGACATGATAAGATAAGACGAGATAAAATGAGGTGACATAAGATAAGATAAGATAAGATAAGATAAGATAAGATAAGATAAGATAAGATAAGATAAGATAAGATAAGATAAGATAAGTTTAACCTCTTTAGTTTTCCTTTTCAGGAAATTTTGTTCACGTCATGATGAAGGGATTTATCTCTTAAAACATTTTCAACAAACGGAGCCGCTCTCTACATATATAAAAAAAGATATCTTAGATAGTTTACCCACCTCCCAATAATATTTAGATTATGATATTCCTGATTAAGTCGCTTAGATGTTTTTTATTGGCTTTATTTTTAAAAATAACACATTTATCCATCTAGAAAAATGTAACTGTGCTAAAAACAAACTAAAGCAAACCCCTGTGCCAAGTTTGGAAATAATCTATGTGATATTTCCGGAGTACATCAAGCAAAATCTGCTCCACAAATTTTTTACCCCACTACTATAAAACAAGTGCTAAGTGTGAACACAAAATGAAGCAAAATGTGTTAGCTGGCAAAGAAATTTTCAGTAAATGTCAATGTCATCACTTTTGCCTACCTTACAATATCTAATGACAGATTCAGTTGCCTTCCAAAACAAGCAAAAATAAAGAAGGGGCGTGCCATTATTTATAAAAATTGGTGTGAGCAAAGACAAAAATCTAGTAGCTAAACAAAATCCAGAGCCAGACTCTACGTACGCTGCGCTCAATTAATCTCATAAAAATATTTCAAATCGCGTAAAAGAAAATGCCTGCTACAGACAATAACACTTAACACAAGTGCTGTACAGCGCGCACTTCAGTGCTCATTTTTCGAGATCTCGTGAGTGGTGCTTTGCTCTGGTGAATCAAACAGCATAACCTGCATTGATACAGCCTTACTTGAGCATTATTACCAGTGCTTGAGGGTCAAAACGTGCCCAAGCAACAAAATCCAGAGAACAGTGGCCGTATGCATCAAGTTAGGCGTACGACCTTACAACTAACTGTGTAGAACGGTGCACCTAGGCGTTAAAGATCATTTTGGATGCACGAAACACTCGTAAGTCTACACCGTGTGTAAATTCCCTTACACCAGTGTAAGTCGGCCACAAACTTACGCCAGCGGATGAGTTCTTCTTATGAGACTTACAACGTGCGTTGCGACGAACTTTCATGCATGCCAAATTCGTCCAAAATACACTTAGGTGTAGCAGTTACAACCTACTAGCCCATACGACCAACTAAGTCTACGTGTGTTTAATGCATGTGTCCACTACACAGCATTACTAAACACACAATGTAAATTTTGTAAGCCTTTTTACCAATAGTTTACATAAAAATCTGACAACCAATCTACTGTTACTGATCTCATTAGAAGAAAACAGATATGCTACAGAAAGAGTGCATCAAAGTAACTTTTTCCACCTGGAATGGCGGAGCTAAATCTACAAAAATAATTTTTTTTTAAATTTCAGTCGTCAAACTTACCTAGCACTGTTTCTGTGCTGAGCACTGAGGGCAAATATCCTTGATGTAATACTCACTCTTGTGTGTGTGTATTTTTGTCTGTATACAATATGTATAATAGTGCATGTGTGTGTGTCAGGAGGGGGGGGGGGGGTGTATGTATTATTATGTGTGTCCATGGATCTTTGTTCCTTCGTCCTCTACAGTACATTTATGGTGTCTATGACATTGTATTGCCATGTGCTGTGAGGAAATTTTCCTTTGGAAACTAAGTCTCTGCTCATATTCAGTTGTTTTCTTATAATTCAAACAAGCCTTTACTTTTGCTAAATTCTCAAATGGATTCATCATGATTGTAAAGCGCATAGAGCTTGCTTTGGAGCAGGGAAATGCGCTATATAAATGCAACCTATTATTATCATTATTAGTATTATTACTACTATTCATGACATTATTTCTAACTGCTAGATCTCATCATGTTCCTTTTTCAAACATATTAGGATTCTACAGTCCTTTGGTTTGGTTTCAACTTTTTTTTCCCATGTAACACCATCAGGTCATTTAAGAGGCAAGCTGCTACGGTCCTGCTGATCAGGGCCAACCTGGGTTGAGAGGGACAAAAATCATAGCAGCAAGATGTAGATGTTCATCCAACTTTGAGATCAAATTCCAGTCCTTTGCATGATAGGCCAAGGTTACAAGCATTAGACCAGTCACCAGAATTTTCCTGTGCAAACACAAGCCTAATACAAAATGTTAAAAAACTCAAAACTCACAGGCCGGGTCAGGAATGATCTCATCTTGGGTCAGCTTCTTTGGGAAAATTCCAGCAGCCGTCTTGATCCCAATGTCCATTTTGTTGTTGGTCTCCAAAAACTCCCTAGCAACAGATAGACAAAAGAAATATTAGCTCAGGCTAACGATAGTTACCCCATCTATTGTAATATGAAAGCTAAGTTTGTATGAAAGTTCCATTTAAAGTGATAATGATTTTGAACAAAAATGGGCATACCCTTGATGAAAACCTTATCAGCTGAAATCAAATTAATCAAAATATTATTGATAGACAGTAAAGATTAAATATGCTACAGCAATGTATGAAATCCAGGCACTATATTGCATACCTAGCAGCAGGTAGAATGCCTATCATTTTAGGCAATGTTTGAAATACATTTGTTTACAGGATGGAATTCAATTTTCTAAGAAGGTGTTCATGAATGTTTTATTAAACAAATCATAAAGGCTACAATCAATGCGACAGAAGTGTTTCCAATTTTTAATTGCAGGCTTTTGTCTTTGTGGAGAGAGGTAGAGAATTTCATGTCCTGCCTGGTCGGCTCCAGGAGGCGTTTATAAAATGTCACGGCAGTCTATATAATGCTTGAGTTCATACTTTGCCTTCAACAAATACATTAACAAATACATCTTCATGGTGCTTCCAATATGGCCTAACTAATTTTTTGCACTTCGAAGATAATGGGAAAAAACTGATTTGGCTCAATTATATGTTACAAGAAAAAACACAATGAAAGGATTAAATTTTAGTAAAACTGCCCGTCACTTTTGAACAAATGTAATACCAAATGATGCACTCTGATGTATGGAATTATGTAATGGGCTTATTCCATAAAAATCTAAATCAGACTTAGGCCATGCCGGAAGCACCATGACAATATGAAGATTTATTCAGAGATGATCCTTCTAGTGAATAGTGTATTCTACAAACTTTTCAAAGACAGCTCATATCGGAAACAGCACAACAAAACTGGAGACATTGCTGACGCTTCATGTGGCCAAGCTGTTTCAACATGGAATTCTACTGAGGATCCTCATAAAAAAATTCCCTTGCAATGGATCCTTTAAAAAGACCTATTGGTCAAAATGATATTTGTGGGGAAATGTGGTTCAATGAGCTGGTGCCTCTATAAATAAATTACTCCTGACTACTACTACAATGTTTGCAGAATGATTGTAACAATATATAAAGAATAAGGCAGCAGGCCTCTACTAATGATTACCAAATTGTGACGAATAAATTTCCCTTCGCCTTTCCTCAACATTGTTCATCTTACTTCTTTTGTGTCTTGGCCAATCTACGTTCTCTCATTTTCTGCAGGTTTTTCACATAACCCGATCTGTGCTTCACTCGCTTCTCAATGTCAATATCGTCATAGGCGTAGTCTGGATCAATGTAGTTGTGTCGATCCGTCCGTGTAAACAGAGTCCTTGAAACAAGAGGGGAAAAAAATCAATTACACAAGCAATGAAAGGAGCACAAGCTTGCCAATGAAACTGGGAAACATTCCTCTTTAAGAGAAAACAGGAGTGATGAAGGATAAAGCAAAAAAGCAATCAGAGTCATTTGTCTTTCATTCTGACTTTTACAAGTTCTAAAAAGGTTGTTAGCCCTAATCTCTTCATACCTTCATAAAATCTATGAAAAAGGATTCTCAAACTGGAGAACACAACAACATCACAGAGAGTATCACTATTGTTCATCCTTGAAGTTTCTCTTTTTGTTAATGGAGCTGTTTTCTTTAAAAAATACCGTTAGCTTAACGCTTGAAATTCATTTTGTCTAAATTTGGTTTGGTTTGGTTTGGCTACCAGCTTTACGTCCCCTGCAACACTGTGAGGTCATTTAAGAGACGGGCTACTTCGACCCTGCCTGTCAGGGCCAACCCGGGCTGAGAGGGAAAAAAATCCCTGCAGAAAATACCAAGATCGTCCACAGCGCCGGTTTGTCTAAATTGAAAACGTGGTTTGGTTGCATATACTAAAGATTTCTCCATCTTCTATCAAATGGGCCTGAGGGAGTGGATCATGTGATCAAAACTGATATACATTAACTAAAAGGCTAAAAGCGCCAAAGACGCTGGTGCTTTTATAAAACAAATAACTCAAAATTTGATTAAAATTCGTCACCTTTTGAAAAAAGCTTGAAATTATTTTTTATGTCAAGTAAATAAGTAGTCTCAGCTTCTACATTTATCTAACTGATCTAGACAGAAAGAGTAATACACACTAATAAATATGTATCTTCAAAACTGCTTACTGATAGTTTTCATTTCGATCATAAGGACGAATGCTTTGAGCACGGTCATTGGGGAACGCAACTTTGGAACCAGCATCTCTGTCGTAATCAGCAGACTTGATGCCTCCTCTGTTCTTCAGCCTGTGAAGTTTGGTCTTGGTGGCGCCCGACACAGCGTTCCTAAGATCCTGTTCTTCCATGTCCTCAAACTTTTTCTCCACATACATACCCACCTCGTTTGAGATATATGGGGTTAGACCTGTTTGTAGATGTTGACACATGACAGTAACTTAGGGTACGAAGAGTGATAACATGATAGACTTACGAGGAAGGAAAAATATGTTAGAGACTAAAAATATATCATTTCTAAAGCAGAACCTTCTTAATTACATAGGTTACAATGCATTCAGCATCAAACTGATTACAACCATTTTATACGAGGAAGGGAAAATATGTTAGAGATTAAAAATATATCATTTCTAAAGCAGAACCTTCTTAATTACATCGGTTACAATGCATTTAGCATCTAACTGATTACAACCATTTATACTTCAAATAGTAAAACTGATCAAAATCCACATTGTCCATTCAAAGAACGAAGGCAATGAAAAATGGAAAGGATTATCCTATTCAAATTTTAGCTGGTTATAAACAACATTCTTTATCTTTGAAAAGTAAAGTGTATTTTTCTCCCGAGATGCTAAAAACAATCAAATTTCGATGAAAGTGTCAAATAGTTTTCATCATTAGATAAAAGAGCATGCTGTCCTACCATTGTTGAACTTTGCCCTGGGGACAACTGTGATTGGGTGGCTCTTTCCCATGAGTTTGACGGGCAGAGTGTAAATGACCTGAGCCTGGCTCACTGTTGGGTTGCGCTTGTCAGCCACCTGACCCAACACGTCCAGCAGCTGCTCAGGTTTGAAAGAGCCTGTGAAAATTAAAGAGCAGCATGTTATTATGATGCAAGAAAAAGGAAGTTGGAACTGTGTTGGATTTACTCATACATTTCTCACTCAAATATTAATTATATTGCTTTACTTGTGAAACAGATATCTGCACAATATGGGCACTAAGCAAAGTGACATAAAAATTATGTTGCAGAGATGCCACTGTGAGTTTGAAATGATTGAGTGAAAATTTTCAAATTGACCAAATTGATTTAGGACTAAAACAGAAAACAAATTCAGATAAGCAAGTGTTTTTCTTACAGAATTTCAGTGAAAATAACAGAAATAAAGGAGGAAAGTGGGGAAAATGGCAAAAATGTTTTCAGATTTTCTAAAAATCTACTACTGCAGTTACAACACTTCTTTCCTACAAACGGAAAAATCCTGTACTCTCTCCCATACATTTATGCTTATGAAAAGACACCAAAAGATTTATCTGATACACAATCCCTCTTGAACTGCTCACCAGCTTGTTTTGGAGCAAAGGAGAAGATGACGTCCTGAGTCTGTCCAGGTAAAATCTTCCCATTGGGTGGATGTGCTGTGAAGTGAGCAATTCTCCGGAACTCAAACAGAGCAGGCAGGATGTTCGACTCATTCTTGATCGTGCACAAAATGTCTGCGTGCTCTCCTACTGGGCACTCTCCAAAGTCAAATTTGGCAGCGGGGGATATGTTGAGCAGGATAGGTAGAGCTGTGCCTGTCAGGGCGACCTCTGCATAGATGCCTGGCACACAGAGTAGAGGAAAATTATCTATCATAACACTCTAAAAAAATGGCAAGTTTGCAATTTGCAAATAATCGTAACGTGATCATCTTAAAATCAGTTAGACTTTTGAAATTTGCAAAAAATCTAATCACAATACTCTAAAAGATTGGGATTTTGTGATTCGCATAAAATCATGTAACTTTCCAATTGGGCAAATTGTCGTTTGAAGAAATTCAAGTGGGTAGGATAGGAGTAAGTAAGCACTAGCTAAAAATGAAAGTCTGACATAAGTGGAAAAACATTTTGATGATGTCTTTAAACCTCATGAATCATTCTTTTCTTGTAGTTCTTTGTTCCATTAAGCAATAGAATAGAAATAGTCTACTTTAAATCAGTGAGCATGAGCTGCAGTGAGAAAACTTCAACAATCTTATGAGAATCATTTGTCCTTATACACACACTCACCTTCTACATTGCTTTTGCTTCCTTTCAAAGCGTTTTCATGATCAGTGATAAAGCCATTACTGGAGCCGATAATTTGAAGGCGCATGAAGAGAGCAAAATCTTTTCTTGGTGGTGGATTAACTTGGCTCTTCCAGCCTTGTTTAGATGCATGCCATCTAGAGGAAAGGAAGAGAGGGAGGGCATGATGTGATTATGATACACAGACTCATCAGAATTGGTTAAATCAATAATTGCTCCAGTGAATGACAAGTGATTGTGTTCCATATTGTATATTCATCAATAGTAACATCAAAACTTTTTCTCTACTCTCAATTTATTAAATTAAGATCATATTCAGTAAGCCTGTCAATGCTAATGCCATTCACATAAAACACAAGCATAGAATTAATAGGCAACAAATACTATTCTTACTCCAGTTTCAATACAAATACATTCTACTCTTTTTTAGTTGTTATCGACAATGCAAAGTAACGAAAAGTTTGTTTTTTATAGTAATGAAAACTGCTCAAGACACAGAATGTTAGGATTTTCTAAGTGTGTCTAACCTTGGGCTGAACCTGAAGAAAATTGGAACTCTCTGGTATGGCTTGAGGATCCCCTGGTTGGGAATGGCTGTTATAAGAGATGTGATCTCATTGGTGTGCCCTCTGCGACTTTTGTCCTCTCCCTCCTCTGCCAATGCTGCTGTCGTCGTCTGAGTGAGATCAATGCCCTGGGGGAATACAGACAAAGGACTTAAGTTAAATAAATGAAAATGGACTAATGGGGACAGATAGTAACGCCGTCCATTTCCATTAAAAAAGAATTTGAATTTTCCAATCCCTTTCCACATAAAAATCCGTTCCTGTACCCTAGATAGAGAAATAACTTTAAAGAGGGAATCAAAAGAACCTGTACCAAATATTACAGGTTTCAAAGGACAGTTAGTTATGCCAGCCATATCTACAGAAAAAAACAACCTGCATCAATTCCACTTTAAAAAAATGTCCAGTATCCGAGAGAAACCAGTTTCAAAGAGAGAATAAAAGGACCAAGCACCAAAACACTTTTAAAAAGCTGTTTACCAGTTCTTGAGCAAGAGCATCTTCATCAACAACAGCCACAAAGTTGACAGGTTCTGGTCCATTGTTGTAGAGCATAGCACACTCTGTGCGGTCAGTGCCGTAATACGTATTGCCAAAACGTATGCACTGAACTTTGGAGTTGTCGTCATTGTAGGACAGTAGCTCCAGAGCCCGCTCTGTGACAAAGCCACGGACTTTCAGCTTTGTCATCTCTCTTCCCTCCAGGTACACTCTGACAAAGATAAAAGATAAGACAAGACATCTAAATACCTGTGTGACTTTTATCAACATATCTTCTCATCTATTCATGCTTGTCGCAGACTTAGCTGATGGTGGCTCTATGGGGTAAATCATACAAAAATAATAGTTGGGTGTCCTCGATTTGTGATGTAAATGAATAATCACATCACATATTCATATTTTGTACACTCATATTTCATTGTGGACACTGCAGTGCACATATCTGGTGAGCTCAAGCTGAAGAAAAATCTTGATAATTTCAATGATATCAATGATTAATCAAAATAAAACATTTCACAATTCACTTACTCAGCTTCCTCCGAAAATTTGCCAGAAATTCTTGTAACATATTCCACCTGTAATGAAAAAAACATTTAGTCAATGTCAAGCCAGTTTGATAATACCTGTTCATCATAAAAGATATGTTATTTACACTTTTTTCTCCTTACAAACTGTTGATATTTTACAGTGGCCACTTTTCAAAACTTTCCTTATTGTAAAACAACCTAGCTGATACTGTACCAAAAATTCTACACAGTGAGACGAACAAGGTAGCCTACATTACTTTACATACAATGCTAATAATAGCAACAGAGTTAATGTTACAATTCATTGTCAATACCTACACAGAAATCATAAAGCATTTCCTCTGAATCTTTAGAATCTGGCCTTATATGCAACAGACTTTTAGAGTAAAACGTCACGTCACAATGCCTCTTACACCTACAAAGGTTGAGGGAATTTTCTGATTTTATATTCCAATATCTTTCCAAAGAGATCACATTTCATGTAAGAATCAGCTGACCTTGATTTTCTGCTCACTGTAAGGAGGGATGGTGCCGCTGTTTGGGATGATGGCAATCGGCTTGTCTCCTGGGTATTTGACCTTGAAGTCTCCACGCTTTGAGCCTGAGTTTGTGATTGTGATCTCCTTGGCAACAACTTTGCTGTTGGCCACCACTGTGCCAAAGTCAACCTCATCATCATAGTCCATGATGGGCTGGCAAGGGTGACTGAATTAAAAATAAGAAAAATAATCATCAATTTACTTGAGTATGGTAAGTAAGAAGCCAGCTAGCTAACAAGTAAAGCCTTGCTTTGTGTCAACATCTTTCAAAAGCCCTATGTTGTTGTTTTTTAAATATTCATATTTCTTACATTTCATCTTGGAGAATGTCAAGCAAGCCTTATTAACCTCAACCATTTCTTTACCTTATTATGTGTTGACTATAATAACCAGATTCAAGTATAACAATTTATCTTTTGAAACCAACACTTTCTATCAAAACACGTAAATCTCAGGGGTGAATCAAGCTAACTGCTAGAATATATAATAAATTTTTTAAATTATGCACATTTGAAGTCTCTCATTTTAAAAAAAGAAAATTTGCACAAATTTTTCTCCAGGTGAAAAACAACACTAACCCTCTATAACCACACAAAATTTTAACTTCTAGTCAAGATAGACAGTCAATAATCTATTCATTGAAGACAAGAGAAAATCAAAGGATATATATAACTTTTTATTCCTTAGAAGTGACAAGTGACCAGGGTCTGTCCCTTGTGCCACAAAATAAATTGTAATGTTTCAGACAATTACAAATAGTTTCTCTTTTAATAAATATGACATCCCCATACCTTTCATGGCTAAATATTTTCCCCATCCAGCGCCCAAAGATAAGTCAAACATATAAGCATCATACTCACGCAAATATTGGCACTTCGATGACATTTCCATCGACGGTGAGCACTATTCTGTCCTTTTCCTCGCCTTCTACACTCGACTCATAGAACACAACAGCAGACACGGCCAGTCCAGGTGCCACTGGCTCCTCGGGGTTTTTCACTTTCAGTGAAAAACTCTGAAAAAGATGTAAATCACTTTTTATTCATGTACGTTTGAGCTCAAGTGTAACTTAAACTACTACAGGTAATAATAGCCTGATCATAATGATGATAATGATAACAATAATAATAATAATAGTAATGATAATAAATGGCATTTATTTTACGCATTTCCATTTTCTAATAGACGATCGATTTGCATTACAATCCCAGCTACAGGAATTTCAATATTTTAAAACTTCAGAATAGAGGTGTAAACACAGAGAGAAAAAAAGTTATGACAAATATATAAACGTGTACATGTAGCCTTCATAAGTTCATGTGAACCAAATTCTGAAAAAGCTCTTCCATGGTTCTCAATCAAATGCAGCATTGAAAAATAAAGAATAAAGAGTTCATACATTTTCATCCCCACGCCCTTCTCTCTCTCATACTACCAGCTCACTTGTTCTCTTGAGTTAATCATTCACTATTATCCTAATTTGTACTTGTATTGCTAAGGTGTGTAGTGTGTCTGTGTGTATAGGCGAGTTTGCATGTATGTGTGTGTATGTGTGTGACTGTATTATATACTATGAGACAGGCCATAGCTATAAGAATGAAAACCTTGGACATTGTCAGAAGCTCCTACGAGATAGACAGAAAGGGAGAGATACCGGGTACATGAAAAATACACATTGCACAATAATGAGGTATATGGTTTGCTGTCACAGATGAGCTACGGCTCTACGACCACCTCAGATTCCTCACCCATGCTGGTGGACACCTTTCTACATCACACTCAAATTCTAGTCTAAAATGAATTCAGGTTTCAATGAATTGAGATTAGAAATTCTTAATAGGTGAGATATCATATATCAAACGTTGCTTCAGATAGTAAAGCAGCAACTAATTTGAATTTTATTTTTGTCTCAAAATTTAAAATGGCAATTGCAAACACCAGGACTCTAATATATTTGTCAATGTCATATTAGTATTAGTCAAAGTGCCAGTGAGGAAGTCTGGAATAGGGCAGACTAATAAAAAAAAAAATTATAATGAAATTAATTCATCCCCAATGAACTCGCCCTCCATGTCTCAGACCCCATGTTAATGAGTATATTGTATATCATATACCCTACAGCATATCATGTTTCTAATGCAAGAGACCAAAGAGACTACATGGAACTCTCTATTCCCATAAAAAAAAATATTGACTGAACTGAAACACATGAAAAGCAAAGTTACACATTGCAATACTCGCAATATAATGAATAACAACAATGATGCTATATTTCTTAGTCTTGAGAAAAAAATACAACTTCTAAGAGTTACATATTAATATGTAGACACTGTATGTGCTCCTGCACAGATTAACAAAAGAAAAGACAGATAATAGCAACTTAGAAAAAACAAGCATATAAATCGAAAGGAACAAAATGAATATTTTTCTTTAAAAATGGCCCTATTCATACATGCACATCATTCTAGTTCAGGACAGGGTAGAAGTCTTTTTGACAAACAAGCAGTTGCTACATTCCAAAATATGAACAGAGCATGAAGAAACGTTTGCGATGACAGTGCTGACAAAAGAGGATCATAGAATCTCCGTCAAGCAAAGGCACTTGATTGCGTCTATATCTCTGACGCATAAAACAGACAAATGAAGGATAGATTTTATTCCGTTTTAACACTGGCTATACACCTGTCATAATGCTTTGAAACTGTCCGACAGGCATAACTTTCAGGCTTCAACATAAACATACCATTATTCTGTTAAGAGTACCAATGAAAACTCTGCAAATAACGCAGGTTCAAGAATGTGAAAGATATGAAGGGGGTTTTGTACATTCTGAGAGACATTGCTGTAGCTTGTCATAAAAAAGCTGCATGGTTAGGGAGGAGACTTTTACTAAAAATGGACGCAGCAGTTTTTTCAATTTTGCAGATTTGGTGGAAAGAGGGGAGGGGAAGGAGGAGATTTAAAGTAACTACAGCCCACAAAACCTTTACTCAAGAGATGGTTGGGAAAGTATAGAGGAAGTATCCTCTAGACCAGTGGTTTTCAAAGTGGGCGCCGTTAGGGGGGCGCTGTGAAGTTTTCAAGAAATGCAAGAAAAAAAATTGTGAAGGGAAAGAAAACACGGAAAAAAAGCAACAACCGAAAACTAATAACAGTTGAATAAATGGTTTAGCTTATGCATAATATAAAACACTACTTACTACTAAAAAGTTTCTTTCCGAGACAAGGTACCGGATATTTTTAACTGGAAATTCCAGACTAGGTACTGAACTCATTCAACACTGAAGCAAAATATAGTAACTTGCCAGTAGCAATTGAAGAAGAGCACCTGACTGTGAAAAGTGACTTTGAAATCAAACCA
>JAUKPP010300538.1:0-19403 GCA_032273245.1 Phyllaplysia taylori
ATATTTTGAACAAAAAAAATAAAAGGCAGGGGCAGCCAGTCCCCTCTCCAAAAGGAAAAAACAACAACCCAAAAATAATATTTTAGATCATCTCACTCGGAAATGAAAGTTTTTTTTTCTTCTTTTTCTTACCTCATATTCATCTGAGGGGAGGGAAGGGAAAGGAAAGTTTTTTGTTTTTTTCACTTCATATTTATTTGACCTGTCCAAGACTACCACTTTTCTCTCGACAATGAGTGGTTGTCTTGGACATGTTTGACTCTACTGTTACTGTTGAACACATTTATTGTATTGTTAGGTTTTTCATGATGCTTCCGACTGCATTGTTTTTTAGTCTTTTTATAAGAGCAGTTGTCTTCAACAAAGATTAATAATACTCGTCTCTTGTCATCTCTTTCAGATCTGCAAAGACCTTGGGCCTTTGTTCCAAGTGTTTCCGTGAAGGTAATTATATTCAGAAGATACTTACCATTGCCTCTGCCTTTTTGTGCATTTAGTTTGCATTGCACCTTTAATGTCAACAATTATGGGCTTCAGTTGCATAATTCTGGTATCGTACCAATACTCCTACTAATGTAATGTAATCCATTTAAATTGTTTGGGCATTTGCTGTGTGCAGACCCCTTAGATTTGACAATATATATTTAAAATACAAAAATGAAAAAACAATTTCTTTCTTCTCACAAGGACCGTGATTCATTGACAGAGACTTAGAGCTCAACCATTGAAATTTATATAATCAACTGGAAATTTGTCTGTAAGTGTAAGGTCAGATAATTTTTGTCTAGAACATTTTTACCTTTATTATAAGGGCGTTGGTGGTTAGCTGGCATCCTGGTGTGGTCTGTTCTGCTTTTTGTCACATTGTGTCTAATCGAACCATGTGCAAGTCTGAAATGACCTTGCAAAATTGATATTGCCATGAAACCTTGTCAAAACAAACAAGACATTCTTTGCATCTTTATTTTGATAATTGATATAAGTTGGCACTTAGAACTATTGTTAATTGTTTGCTCAGTGAAGTATGTTGTTCTTCAACCAATTAAAATTGATTAATGAATGGTCAATAGTATTGAGCATGTATTCTTTGTCTCTTCAGCTCAGAGGAATCAAGGACAGAGTAGCTTGTGTACAAGTGGTGCGTATGCTCTTCATTGTCTTGAACAGTTTACTTAGCTAGCGGCTCATTAGTTCACAAAACTGCAACAAATATCTGTAAGTGTTTTCTCAGCTTACATCTGTTAACTTTCGTCCAATCCTGGTGTCCATGCTACTTGATTTGTGCTACAATGTATTTACAATAGATGGCCTTTTTAAAAAAAAATTCAACTCTCCTCCCTCTGCTCTTACTTTGTTGAGCCCAATGTTGGTACTGAAACTCAAAATTTGTATTTGCAACTTCCCATGCACATACTTGTGATTATTATTATCATTCATGAAGCTTTGTGAAGGTTATTACTCCTGTCTTTTTATGATGTAAAATAATTTAGTTGGCAAAGAGGTTCAAGATTTTTTTAGTTTCTTGCAAGTTTCAGAGGGTACTTTTCCCCTTGCAATCATGCTTTTATTTGTTTGGCTGGTTGGGGTATTATGGCTCCATTGACTCTGTAAGGTCATTTCAGCAGTGTGAACCATTCTTAAGTATTTGGGTAGGAATTAGTTTTTTTAATTTTGCACAGGCCGCGGCCTTATAGACCTACTCTTTTAGATTTTCAACCACCAAGGGATCTTTAATGTGTGCAATGTGCTTACGGAGCCTCCAATATTTTCGTCCTTGTCCAAGAAGATTAGGTGTTTGATCTTACCTACCCTAAGATCAGGGGTGTGATTGAAAGTGAAGGAGTAGACAAGGAAGAAGAGACGAGAAGCAAGGCAGGCGACTAACATGCTGGCACTGCCCAGTCGAACCAGGGACCATTGGCATGAGAGGCAAATGCCATATTAACCTCTAGACCATGAGAGCCCCCTCCTAGACTTTGAATTACTTATACACCATCAATGTTATAATAAAAATTTTGTTGTTAAAATTCTCAACAGTTGACTACAGATAAATTATATTGCCAGGAGGACTGGCAAAAATGATAAATCTATACGAAGTTAAATGTAATATTTTACAAGAATGCTTAAGAGATTGGGGGCTGGGACTCGAGAAAAACTATTGAGTTAACCAAAAATTAAGTAAAGTGAGTGCAACCTGAGCGTAGTCAACAAATGGATTTTTAGAATAGATATAGCAATACTATATTTCTTATAATATTTTTAGAAATTGATATATGAAATAATCTTTACTAGATGCTAGAGAAGTAACAATGTATGCTTGGAGCAGACTGCTCTGTTAGTATTTTAGTGATATAATAATTTTAAGAGTAGTAAAAATATAGTTTGTGACTCCATGAAATCGGATGCCTGTCAGGCCAATTTGAAAACATTTTAATAATATGTGATTTTTATTCCATATGAATTGTTGAAAAACATGACAAGAGATAATTGACATTTTCTTCATCACGTTATGAAAAGTTTATTTTTTCCCTTCAGATTCTTCAAAGTCTTCAATTGGAAGCTGTCACAACCAATCAAGAAATCGTAGTGTCCGTAAAACTAGGATGGATTCCAAACATTTTCCATCCCATTCCACCACAGACAATTTACCGAGCTCCCTGAGTTCTCCTGGCGAGCGATCAGCTCTGGCTGCTACAGCCCCACCTCAAGCAGCCACAGTAGACACGGCTGGTGTCACCACCAGCAGCACCAACACTGGCCCCAACCACATGGGGGCTGTCATGGCCTCCCCACCATCAACCGTTGAAATGGGGCCCTCAGGCTCGGCAGAAAGCAGTGGGCGGACAGGGTCTGGCCAACACCTAGCAAGTCCCAGTGATTCAGACACACAGAGCTCAGCCTCCAGTGATCCATCTTTTGATCCTGGTAGCGACGTCTCCAGCAGCATAGGAAGTTCGTATTCATCTTCCTCGAATGTATCCATAGCTTCGGATGTTTCTGTGCAAAAAGACACAAAAGTGACAGTTACAAATTCTGCAGATCTAGGATTAACCAATGCTGCTTCTACATCTACAAGCTCACAGTCCACTTCATATAGTGGGAAAATCACAAACAGTGATATAGACAGTGTTGTTGTAGCAAAGACCGATCTTGCTTCTTCTTCCACCAAAGACAATTCTGTAAAATGCACAGAGAAAGAACAGGCGGGTTGTTCCACATCAAGTAGCTTAAGCCCCAAAGCCCCAATTGCAGAGAAACAAGAAAAATCTTTGCTTGAAGAAACTAGCAGTGAAGAATCACCTCTGGCAAGGGGAGTCAAACGGTCAGTATTGGTCCAGGGATTAAAAATATTTCTACTGAAGTAGACAAGCATATCTCATCGAGAAGCATTTAGAACTGTCTTTTCAAGCATGCATGACTATTGTTCTGTTGTTCTGTATAGATAGTTTTAAGAAGGAAAGAAACAGACCTCTATCCTATCTTTATTTAATTACCAGATTGCAGTGTTTACTGTTTGTAACTAGTTGACCTTTATCCAGTCCTCAAAGAGGAGATAATTTTTTAAAAAGTTTCGTGCAGTTTTACGATTCGCAAACCAACTCTGCTTTTAAGCACTTTATTTGTAAAATATTTTCTCTCCAATCCTTCTCTGTCTTTGACATTCACAAATAGTTATTTAGAGCAAATCTTTGTTTTATCTGAGTGTCATAACCTTAAAAAAAACCATTTTGAGATTTTGATATAACTGTTATGATAAGAATGAAGCGCACTGGCTGATGAATTGGGAATTTGTTTTTTATTTGAGCATGGAAAATGTCTTGTGATGTACAGATGAGAATGTTACAGACAAAGATGGTAGGCTATATGATATATAATATATATATAACTTTTTTGGTTACTAAGCAATTTTCGCAGATATGATATTCAGTTGCCTGAAAATGCTTTGATTAAGTGTTGCCAGCTCTCCTAAGTTAAAACCCTTCACAGTGCAATCTATTTAGCCATTTTGGAAAATGTACTGCATAAAAGTGTAACTGAACAGAGAAGGCACATTTTGGTTCAAATTTTCACTTTTTTAGATCAAATAACTTTTCTCTGTAGATTTACATTATAAAAGTAAAAGTATGCTTTATATTTATCTATCTATGATGACACTGTTATTTACAGATCGAGGGAAGAAATGGAAGCTTCCAGTGAAAACAAAACCGAAAGTGAACCTTCCCCTCAGAAAAATAGCAAGCGTTGCTTCATTTGTCATTGTAAACTGGAACTTGCTCAGCGGACTATTGGTCGTTGTCGATGTGGTAAGTTTCTTAATGTACTGGACTCTTCTTCTTTTTCTTCAGCGTTCCAATGTAGAGATGATCATGCTCTAAGACGTTTAGCTCAGTCTCCCTGATGTAGGCCGCTGTCTGCTCCAGGTCTTTAAAGGAGACCCACAGCTTTTGTCTCATATCAGTTCCCCCAGGCCAGAAATGGCATCGTAAGGTTCTGAAGGTTGGGCAGTCCTGGAGGATGTGTTCTGGGGTTTGGGTCACTTTCCAAATTGATGAAAAAAGTATCTCCAAATATTTGCACTAAAAAAAATGTGAAGAGGGAATAAAGCAGTGCTGAGGCAGTGGTCTGTCCTTCAATCATAAAAGCCATTGCTAAAGCAATAAAAAATTCAAAGGCCTACACACAACACTTGCACCATTTATCTGAACATTTACAAATTGTACAAAGCATTGAAGCTTCAGTAGATTGAATACTATATTTTATGAGTAGACAAGAGGCTCTCTGATTTTGCCTAATACTACATCACAGAGGATACTACATGAGACCCCGTCACCAGGGAATAACAACAGTCAGTAATGAATAATGCCCAGTTCCAGATATTGATACCATCAACACCGGACAAAAAAACAGGAGCAGAATGCAGTCATAAAGGAAAAGTTGAACATCAATGATTTTAAAGGCAAAGATGTACAGTATATATCAAGAAAAACACGAGTGACAGTATTTAACAGAAGTTTATCTAGATTAATTCATCAATAAACTAAAAATAACCAAAATGGAAACTGATCCTGTTTCTGCTTTTACAAGACCCTTCCAGCCTCCCATTCGTTGCTTGCTTGCGAGTGTAAGCTGTCTACTATTAGTATCAGACTTTGGTGTTGGTTTTAGGCTTTTGTTTATGGTTTGGGCTTTTAACAAGTTCAGGAGCTAGACTAAAATTTGGTTTACTTGGTACACTTCTGCTTTTGACAGGGCTTTTCATGGGACTGAAGCTGAGTCTCTGAGGGCTCATATAATTAAAAGATATAACATCATCCACTTGCTGTATCGACGAGCCAACAGAAACTTCCCCTTTATTCTTGCGCTTCACTGGAGTAAATGCTTGCTCTGTTTCTAAACATGGTTCTTGTTTGTCTCTAGACTTACTGTCATTTGACGGTTCAACATTGACATTAACCTCAGACTTTTGGGGGGTTTTCTTTCCTGATTCAGCTACCCGTATCCTTCTTGGACTGAGAGTCTTGTTGGGACTTGTGAATGGGGACATAGCAGATCTGCGCCTGGGACTCTTCACGGCATCTGTCCAGTTGGTCGACGGTGTACAGCGTAGGTTTATGGTGGTACTGAGATATGAATCACATATGTCTCCCCAGGATGAATCAGTTCCAGCCTTGCCAGGGGAGGAAAACGTGGGCACAAACTTGAGCAAGTCGCCCAAGCCAGTTGTTGGGTCTGCTGATTTGTCCTCGCTCCAATCTTCTTTGGCTTTGTTGTCAGCTAGAGCTTTGGCACTTTTTGTCTCCTTCACGTCATTTTCTGTCAAGAGCCAGTCTTTGCTGTCTGAGGCTCCAAGGTCTACCTCAGAGGCATCAACGTATGATATGTCAGACGGGAGGTCTTGGGCAGAGTCGTTGAAACCATCAAAGGACGCCGCTTCGTGTTCGCTCCCCAGGAGTCTGACCACACTCCTATCAGACACCAACCTCCAGCTATCGTTGAGTTTTACTTTCTTACTTGAGGACAACAATTCTGACTCTTGTGCATCCACTTTCTCATTCTCATTGATATTCTCTGCAGTGTTTTCTCCTTGCACTTTCTCACCTATGACATTTTTCTTCAGGGTGGTGCTTGACTTTCTAGATACTGGTGTCGAGGGAAGAGGGATACTGGCTTCATTCTCTGGCAAACCTTGTGGGACTCCAGCTGCAGGAGAGTTTGACGGTAAACATTGCATACTGGGCTCCAGGTCTTCCTTCAGACTACCCTCAACATTGATATTTTTATCACACCCCCTCCCAGATTTGTTCAAGGTAAGTCTTCTCCTTTTTGACCTGTGTTTTGAGCCTGGACCTGACCTTCGGCCACTCAGTGTGCCATCTTGGTTTTGCTTCTGATCAACGGTCGACCCCACCTTCCCACGATTTTGTGAGTCAGACCGACGTCGTTTCCTAGTTTGCTTAGCAGGTGGAGTAGTGATTAAATCTACAGAGTCACTGTCATTTAAATTTGAGGACTTTAAATTTCTGCGCTCCCTTTTCGATTTGCTCCTCGCCTCTTTTACATCTTCATTATCTTCTTTTGCTGGTCTTCTTTCAATCCGAAAGTTGTCAGTTTCACTGTATAGACTGCTGATGACCACATCGTCTTCATAAATAGTAGAGGAAAACCCAGCATTGTTTGGCTCTCGTCGTAGCCGCATCTTTAATCTTGGACTCTCTGTGATTTTTGCTGGAGGAGAGTTAGCAGGACTTTGCAGTCCTACAGAATCTTTTGAGCAACTACATGATCCATTGAGTTTAGAAGCTAACTTACTATTCTGAATAGTCCTAGCATTTCCAGCAGTATCAAGACCTACCTTTGTTTCCTCAAGATCAGAGAGCTTCTGTGAATCTTCCTCTTCCACACACCAGTCTCTACTTGTGCGACACTTTGCCCAGTTGGCTTCTCCTCCTTTAAGAGAATAAGTTGGGAAACCTACATTTTTCCGCCTGATCACAACAGCTGCATGACCATATTTTGCTAGTCTCTCCTTTCTCTTATGTAACTTCCTATAACTTGTTTTCAGATGCTCCTCTTGCTCACTTGCTGTTGATATACTGCTGTTTTTCAAATCAGACACTCTCATGGGTGGGACTGAGAAGTGGGCACCATCATGCTCATCCTGGGATGTCTTGTCTAAATGACTGCCTACCTCTGGTGAGGGCACACTGTCACCCTCCCCTTCATTGGCGTACTGACCACTGTGATTGAACATGGTGCATGAACGTCTTCTCTTCACACTCTCTGCTATGTTGGGCACTACCTTTGTGCACATATTGTCAAAGTCACCGTGGTTGGGGGCCACACTTTTGTCGTTTTGAGAGACCTCCGGTCCAGAGACGGTGCAATCAGTGGTGTCTCCTGGCTGTACAGTTGGGGAACCCTCACACACACTAATTTCTGTCACCACACTCATAGAAACCTCAGATTTTCTGGACTTTGAATGCATTTTCTTTTCATGACAGCTTCCCTGGTTTTCGTAGTCACTCTCGTCCTCCTCTGTTTCATCATCTGCAGACTGCTCTGTCATGGAAATGCGAGTTCTCCGTTTGACCCTGTCAGCTATGTTTGGCACCACGATGTTGATATCTTTCCTTGAGCCCAGCTCTTCCCCACTGTCGGCATAGCAACCGTCATGATTGAACAGTTTGCAAGACCTGCTTTTCTTTTTCACACTCTTGGCTATATTGTCATCTGACGGTGAGTTTGTTTGACTACTTGGCTTGTTTCTACTTTGAGGAGTTGCTCCTTCAACAGTATCCTTGTTGATATTGGACAATTCGCTTCTCTTGCCTTTTGGGAAGTTATCATTTTCATCGAAAGACTTTGGGAATGATTTGTTAACGTCTGTCCTGACAGATGAACTGCTTTTAGTTCTAAACAGAGAGAGCCTGCAACTGCGTGATTTCTTCCACTCCCTTCTGCCTTTTCTCCATTTTCTCTGCCCAGAGTGTTTCTTCACAAGGGATTCATCTTGATCAGTTTCAAGCATGGAATCATCAAGTCTCTTCTTGTCAGCTGCAACAAAGTCTTCCTCATCCCGGTCAGAATCTTCTTGAGTAGTTGAACCATTGTAATCACTTTTTCGTCCTTGTGATATGTCATTAGGAGTGTGCTCCTCCAGTTCATGCAAGTTACTTTGACTATTCCTACCTCTGGTCGCCTTCCGGACAGCTTGCTCTTCTACACTCCCAGGCTGCTTTTCCTTCACATCACACTCTTTACTTGCTTCTCCTGGGGTTTCTGACAACTCAATACATGGTTTTCCTATACCTTCGCTCTGTGCCGAGTCAAAAATCCTCGTTCTTTGCTTCACCCTGTCAGCAATAGTTGGAACAACAGGCCCCGCATCAATACTTTCATTTATGTCATTCTTTGACTCACAAACAAAAGAAGGATCATTAGGAAAATTATCAGCAGGAATAACAGCTTTCGTTGCCACTATGCTGAGTGCATCTTTTTCACCCTGACCTTTTACCTTAGTATGAGCATCGGTATCAGTGTTTTCTAACGCATGTTCCGGCGAAACAGTTTCACGTTTTGAATGGAGGAATAAAGGTCTTGAAGAATTTACCCCGCTACTCCGCTTTTTAGGAATTTCACTAGAATCTATACGTAACTTCTTAGCAGCACTTTCTACCTTTTGCACACCATCACCAGTCAACGTCTTTTGTGGTTTGCTCTCCAAACGTTCCAATGTTTCATTCGCACAACTTTCACTCACTACAGCCATATCACCATTCTTCAAGCAATTAGCATTGTCAATAGCAGCACTTGCACCTGCACATAGAATATTAAAAGCATTATTGCCCTCGTGTACATTCACTTTGCCAATGACTTTTTCTAAACTACTGACCAAGGACCTGCTTACAAAAGCAGAACTTTTATTCTGATCTGGGTCTGGAGATTTCTGGCTCAGTGTCCTCGACATGTTTGGAGAGAACAAGGAAGTATTGTCATCACAGAGAAAACTAGCATTGCTGTTGCATGAAGATGGCTGTAAACTGGCCATTGGGGAGTCTCTGAAAACTAAAGAGCACTCTTGCATGCGGGGCTTTTTTGAAGGCGTGGGCTGTCGTCTCCTCGGCGAGGTAAAGAGCCCACTGGCCACTGGTTTACGAATTACGACAGCTTGAGGACGTTCTCCTTCATTAGGGCTGCTTGCTGCATCGACTTTGACGCCCTCTACATTAGATGCAAGATCGAGATCAGTAACAGTTAGTTGGTCTTTTGAAGGGGTCACCTCCGGCTGCGGAGTATGTAGATCCATAGCTACTCCAAGAGAAGGATTCCCAGTTTTTTCTGTCGTCAAGGGTGAAACCAGTGAATCAGGAGCGTGGGTGATACTTTTGGCATAAACTTCTTGGCTGAAAATATAAAAAAAAGAAAGACAGGTCATAACAGTGCTCTCTTGAAATACAAGCTTGTCTAACTAAAGGCTAAATGACACAAAACATGTGAATGAAATCAAGTAAACCAAAGATAGATTTTTCATGCTTTGTTAGGAAATGGAGCACAAAAAACAAAACATAACTTTCATCAAATTTTAGTATTAGTATCTCCAAGAAAACAATTTACTCTGTGATTGGTTAGTTTTTCATGAAATTCAAATACAAATCTTCAACACCATTTTCAGCATCCTAAACAAACTGCAATATTTTTTCATAACTAACTCTACAAATAGGAATTTTGCAATAGTGAAGCTAAAATATCAGTGTTAACAAACTCCTTACCTATACCAATTTACAGGTGCAAGTTTCAGGAAAAATACTCAAAATAAATTAATTTGTGAACCCCTGCAGCCTGTTCCAATTCAACAAAGCTTTTTTAAACACATTACCTCAAAAAAGAAACTAGGACATGGTTCTATGCTGTCATACACATTACACAAGGTGTAACACTACATAAATGTCTGAACCAGTCACTGTCTACTGAGACCGGGCTGATCAGCCTAAGGACTTTTCTAAAAATGCCATGTATAGAGACGAGGATATAAAAATGCCGGGCACATGGTGAGCCAGCAACTGTTCTTAATATCCAACACTTTTCGTCATAGGCTTGAAAAAGCTGGGTTAAAGCCCACTTTTAGGGTGGGTGGTTTGTGGGTGCTCTGGTGTGATCTCCCCCTATTTTATGGTTTACTATTGCCCTATTCTCCTTCATGGTGCTGAAATGACATCAGTGTCGATAGTGCAGCAAAACCGTAACCTAACAAATATAACCACAATGGGACTGCTCATATGAATATGACCTTACCAACCTTTAAACAGATCTACGCCATAACCATTAGGCAACTGAGGCAGTCCAATGTAGAATCTAAACAGCACATTGAAAGATTTTTCTTACATTGTTGTAGCAAAGCACTTGTGTGAAATATTTCTTTTTATGAAACTTGAAGTAGTAAAGTGATTCGAATAAAGATGTAGATAAGAATCTTAAGAAAAGATCAAAATGAAAAGAAGGAAAAGAGGAAAAGGGTTTTCTTAAAAAGAGGAAAAAGGTTTTCTTAAAAAATTTACCCTTCATTAATTTAGAGCAAAAGCGACTGCCTTACCCTTTCTCAGCAATGGATGCATCACATTGTTTCTTGAGGCAGTGACTGAGTAACACTGACTGCAGGAATGTGATTGTTGAAGGAATCATGCCTATGACCTTGTCCAGCCCTTCATAGTTTGACTTGTCACGAATGAATGCCCTGTGTTCTTCCCCATTGACATGCTGAGGAAAGAAGGATTACAAATGTCATAGAAAATACAGATGAACAGCAACCTTTATAAAATTCATATTGTATAAATTACTCTGTTCGCTCATCCAGAGGTTAACTTAACTTTACTTTTACAATCCAGCAGTCATTTGGGCTCTTGTCCTTCGACTTGATGCCATGACATAGTATTGGGATGTCTTCCTGAGTTGCTCAGGGTTTCCATACAGATCCAAAAAGGTTTTCAATTTGACAGATCTAAGAATATATGTATGGTGGGACTAAATCTCATGACCTATCAAATTCCATTGGCATGTTATTTCTGGTGAAAATTGCTTTGAATTGTGCCATTGAACTGAACATTAGAACAGCTCCCTAGTGTGCAGATGGTAGGCAGTTACATCAGTTGCAACTGCACTACTTGGTGGACGACTTTCCTCAGTGAGCATGGTTGTTTAGTTTGGGATGGGAAAAATAATGAACCATATTAATTGTCCAATAAACTACGCAAGTAAAAAAAAAAAGGTTGAGGCAACCTCATTTATCCCAAGCCTAAATTCTGACCATAAATAAAACTGCACTACTAATACCCTTGACCTTTCTAGAAATAGAGAAACACTTACCAGATCTATGTCCTGGAATTTCATTTTACAACAATCACAGAAGCCTTGTTTCACTGGTTTCTTCTTTGAGCGATGCTCAAGATTGCGCTTGATATCACCGGTCGTCAGAACAGGCACAGCTACAACATCCGTTGCTGTGGGAGGGGACTCCACAACTCTGTAAGATAAGAAGCATGTGAAAAAGATAAATGTAATTTCATGTTAAGATGATTAGAAGATTACTTGATTTGGTTTCTAGGGTTTTTTTTTATGTCTTTTGCAACACTATCAAGGCATTTGAAAGATCAGGCTTCTTCAACCTGGACCGAGATTAATAAATCCCAGCAGAAAAACAGAAAGGGACAAATCCCAGCAGGAAAACGCAGATTATCAACATGTGGGATCAAACTTGGGTCTTCCACATAAGTAAAGAGCCTAATCATTACACCACAGGTGCCACTTGAGATTACTTGTAACTACATTGTTCTTTTATGCTCTTCAAACACAGAGCCTAGCCAAAGTGCTTTAAAAAGAACATGCTTTGGTAATTGGTTCAATATGCGAGGCAAGCTCACAAAATGACTTTTTATTGCAATTTGCAAATGGAGACAATGGGAGACATTCCATGTTGGGGTAAAAACATTTGATTCGGAACTATTGCCGTTTTTCGTGTTCAACATTTCTTTTTTCTTTCTTGTATTATATAAACTGTAAACTTGTTTCTTTGACTAGTTGCAAATGAATTTGGCTCAGTAATTTATTTTTTTAAAATGTGTATCTACATGTTCCCAATATCATGTTTATCCTATCTGACTTTCTCAGTGATTGGTCTAGATTTTTTTCAAACAACCCTTCTGTCTGTACTTCCGCTTCATCAAGTAGGACTCAGTATCTTGGCATCAGGGGGCCTGAAATTAGTATGCATATCAAATCCACTTGCAGTTCACAAGCAAAAGAGTAAAATAGACTTTGCATCAAAACGTACCCATTCCCATTGTCACGAGGTTTCAGTTGCTTAGTCTCAGTGTCCTGTGCACACTGCTGAACTGGTGTATCTTCCTTCGGGATTGCTTTCCTTGGTCCAAACTGATGCTGCACTGCCAGTCTACTTCCACCAAATGGACAGATACCTGGAGGGGCTGATAGATTCAACTTTGGCCAAACATTGAGTTCAGACTTGATTGGTCTGTACTGTTGATTGAAAGCCTCAAATTTGATGTATGGTCCTTTCAGCGTTTTGGCTGTGAAAAGAAAATTGTAGCAGAGGTGAAAACTGCTATTTAAACATGCATGCATTGAGTCAAGATTTAGTCCATGGTTTTGATGGGGGGGAGATAAAGGTCATCAACTTTACTAGTATAACACTAAAAAATATCACAATAAGAGAGCATTTTTCTTATCTACAAGACTATGCACCCGACGATCCATCCTCCACTGTGTTGTTGTCAACATATGTAGGCATTGAGAGAAAAAAAATCTCAGTCATGGTCAAATAAATGTCAGCAGCAGTACCATATTTGCAAATAGCCGCTACTCAGTACAACTAAAGATTGCCATCCCTACTACACAGGGGAATTTTTTTTTTTCATTATCTTTGGTCTCGATTTACTATTAGTAATGTACTATGCTATATACCGTTGAGCAACAATACACTTAAAAAAAATTGTAATCAGAGGTCAAAATTTGCTAAAAATCATAAATAAATTACAATTTTTCGGAATGGTTGACAACACTGATTCTAAAAAAAGACAGCATCAAAACAGAAATACCAACAAAATATCAATGTTAGTTATTGTATAAACAATGAATTCAACAGCATTCACATATCATCGCTTCCCTCTTAACTCGGATTACAAATAATTAGAGTACTTACACTTCCTTGTCCGCTCAGTCTTTTTTTCCCCTTTACTTTTGTTCTGTAGAAACAGGACATATGAAATTTGTTTAACAGTGACACTTTCACTGGAAAAATAATATACTCTTAATAAAAAAGTAACTCTAAAGAAAAAAAAAAATGCAAATTTTTAAAATTGCAACAATTCTCTAATGCAAAAAAAAAGTTCATACTTATATGCCTAAATCTAAACTGGGTATTGTTTTTATAAACTTTCTAAAAGATAACTTTAATTTCTCTGCAAGGTACAAAGCGAAGTGAATTAAATTTTTTTTTCAAAAGAGGGAAAGAAACATTAAAGTAAGAAAAGAAAAAAGGCTTTTGCCATCTCTGTGAATACAGTCGAACCCGTCCAAGCAACAACCTGTCCAAGACAACCCCCCGCACAAGCAATCACTTCCCATTTTGACAATGAGTGGTCATCTTGACAAGAAGATAATTTTTGCACTATGCTTTTCAAAAGCATCTGAATGTGGAGAAACAAGGATTTAGTGTATATTCTAATTTATGTGTGTTAATACTGACAAGCCTGTGCTCGTTTGTATTAAAAAATTCATCAAGTCAAAACAGATTCAACAAAAAATAGAACACTTATTTCGCTATAAATACATCTGAACACAGGAGAAGAAAGGCATACCTCTACTTTAGTCTTTGAACTTTCAGATTCCAGTTTTTTCAGCTCCCTATCAAGCCATTTGTGAGCAGCTGCAAGTACAAAAATGAAAGTTAAATACTGGTATCCAACAAAAGTTAAACATTTCTAACAAAATTGCAACTCTAAGAGTGTTTTTCTTAATTTCTTGTTGAGCTAAATGATGTTTTGGTCACACCAGGACTGATTGTTTTCTCAAAAACGAAACTTGAGTAAAAGAAAAATCAGGAGTATTCCTCCTCCACAACGAGGCTGAACTACAGAACAAGAGGGGCCCCCCTCCCCACCATTGGAGCTATTTCACCCCTTAAAGCGACATGCAAAGTCTTATCTCTCTAGTGTTAATTTTTACATTCAAATCTTGTAATGGGCATGTGGGTCCAGGGTTATCTATGGAAGCTGAGGGTGGCGTGGGGTTGTTTTAATTTAATCTACATCAATACAGTGAAGGGAAATGAAATTTAGAGCTCAGGACGCATGGTGGAGAGAGTATGACTGACAAATAAAAAAAGACAGAATTCCATATAAATCTGGAGGATGCATAAATGAGCTTTTACAATTGCAGGAAACGACCATATTAGTTAACAGCAGACATTTGAATGATTGCTGCAAGGTCTACCATTAATATTTCTTTTCATCGCTATTAGATATTTGCTTTGTTACGTTTTCACGTCTATGCAACATTTTGAGGTCATCTATGAGGCGGAACCTCTGAATTTTATGTCCATCACAGATAGGACGGGGTCAGAGCCATAAAAACTCCAGAAAAAAATCCCGACGAAATTCTCCGGTTTCAAACTTGGGACCGTCTCATCTGTAGACGGACTCACAATCGCCCAGCCAAAAACGCCCCTATTAGGTATTTGCATCTGAGTTCTACTTTGTTGTAGAAATAGTATTAGAGTAAAATATACACACAAACAAGGGATCACAAAGATGCCTTACCGTCAAAATGCACAACCTTGATTCCTAACTTTTCAGCGCTGGCAACTGTTGTGCTGACCTGAAAAAAAAATTGCTTTTAAAATACCTGAACCGAGTCATAAATTCATATGCAAGAAATGTTTTTAACAACTAAGCATTAAAATAAAATAATCAGTGCACTCAGCTACACTTTTCACTACATGGCATTGACTAAAAAGGCAAGAGCCCACCAACAGTTGCTGGATTGATAACAACATGTGCACTCACTTAAAAGAAATTTCAATCAAATTCAACTACTTAGTGATCAACCCAAAAACACTTCACATGCTTCAATGAAAGCAGAGCTTAACTTGGACACAATATACAGAGATCATCCCTTGGATGGGCCCATCGTCCTTATTTAGTCGAGACCCTGTGAGGTCAGCTAGGCTATATAAGATAAGATAAGACAGATCAGATAAATATTTTTTTTTTTGTTTCCAATATATCAAGTGCTCAGAGTGAGTATATCCTACATGGCTTCACTATATGTGGGCTTGTAATTGATCAGTGAAATCTTAGTAATGGGCTTGATATTGAGTCTGGGTGGGGAGGAAAGATATCATAGATTCCTCAGATTAAAATGCCATGATTCTGTCTTGAGGACACTGTTTGCTCCAAACTTCATTTTGTTACGGCCAAAGTTGCAATTCTTGGATCTAATTTAATCAAAGGTATTTTAATAGAGAAAGAAGGAAAAAATGGAAACTTTCATTTCTAACATTCAAGACAAGTACATATTAAATCCAGGCTCATTGAACCTGACATTCACTGTACCGGGTATTGAAAGCTACCTGGGTTTAAAATTTTGATTGTACATCATACTTTAATATTATCTGAAATCTCCCATTACTTCACAAGTACATCACCATGTATGATTCAAGCAAAACACTAGGCAATGAATTCTTTAATTTGGACTCACTTGAGATTTGGAGCATGCAATTTGAGCAAGAGCTTTCCCTCGAGAAACCTGAAATTCAAGTAAAAAAAACATGCAAGTCTTTAATTACTGCAAAATATGCCACATGCTTGTAAGCAACTTCCATGGTAACAACAAGGAATCAAGTAATGAAGGCATCTCTCAAGCACTAGTATTTAACTACTTTCAGTCAAGATCTAAGGTTTGCTCATTCAAAGCCTTGTTCTCTTGAGATTTTACTCTGCTATCACTATCAATACTATATGATAGCCCCAGCACCAGAAAACAGATTGGACAATAGCCGTACCAGAGCGCCCGCCAACCACCCAATATCTAAGGAATAAAGTTATCGACTCGAAATCTTAAACCAATATTGTAAAGAAACACTTCGAGACAACAATAAAATTAGGCCATTATACTGTATTGGTGGCCATGAGTCTTGATCCCCCCCTCCCCTTTCTGATCCAAAGATGCCAAAGGTAATGAGCTTGCTCAAACACCCACTCTTATGCTATAAATTAAGCCTCTATTAGTCTGGTTACATATACCAATTGAGACACAACCTGCGTGGAAACAAATTCCAACAACAAAGACACCACAATCACAAAATTCCACACTATTTAAAGTGCTGAAATATGATATGTTCAATCATAATAAAATGTATGACACACAGCCCTTTCCCTCAAAGACTTTGAATACATTGTTCCTGAATTTCATTTGTAATTGCAGAGATTCTTACCACACTTTTCTTTGACTCTCCAACTCCAGTTGGTGAGGGGCCACAGTTAAATGGGCTGGGAACACTTGCAAGAGATGGACTCTGAGGATTATCATCTCCATGAGCATTTGGACCGTCATCTACTTTAGCTGGGATACACGATGAGATGACATAGTTTACTTCACGGCTCAAAAACTTTTCTATTTTCTGAAAAGAGAAACACGGTACAAGCAATTAATCTTTAGAAAAGAAGTGTACATTTTTTTCTCTAAAAATTCAATGCATGCATATAGTACTTTGGTGTACTAAATATTAACACTTTGTAGTCACTTGGCACATATATGCACCGGCCCAGATTTACCCATTGTCACTCGGCGCATGCACAAGAACAGAGAAGCCTGGTCACGTCACAGTTGGCTGCGTAACTACAAAGTGTTAATGAGTCTGTACATAACAAATACCCACAAAGAAATGCACCCAAAAATGTCCCAGGCACAGAGACAACAATATCCAATGAAATTGGAGGTTAAACTGTGACGAAAATAAGAAGGACGAGACTTGACATCATCATCACGCAACCCCCCTTCGTTTTCAAAAGCATGTTGGCAAAACATCAGAGCAATCTTTCTGTCAGCACTACTAACACTACGAGATTTCAAACAATAATAAGGATAACTTGAGGGGGCTTACAACCCCCAAACCCAGACAAGACGTGAAATTCAGAGCACAGGTTCAGGGTGCTTTGGTTTGGTTTGGTTACCAGTTTTACGTCCCTTGCAACACTGTAAGGTCATTTGAGAGACGGGCTACTCCGACCCTGCCTGTCAGGGCCAACCCGGGCTGAGAGGGAAAAAATCCCAGCAGAAAAAACCCAAGACCGTCCGCGACCGGGGATCGATCTAGGGTCTTCCTACATGCAAGGCGAAGAGCCTAACCATTACACCACAGCCCCGACAAAATGTGAAAGTCAGAGCACAGGTTCAGGGTGCAGACTGACAGCCTGGTATAAATGGAGCAGGAGAAGAGAAAGAATTGAGGTTGATATAAGTGCCAATAAGATAAATCGACCCTTGCAAAAGTGTCTCATTTTCTAACCCTGGATTTGTATGGCCTTTGCAACATCAAGTTATGTAATTGCACTTACTGCTCCAAGTTTTTTCAATTGTCCTTCCATCATCTCAAACTGCTTCCCATTTTTTGTATCAATGTAAATCCGCTTATCTGAAAGAGGTAGAAGTGACGCTTTGCAGGCGTCTCCCTTGGATCTTTGCTTAAAATTTGTTTCTGAAAAAAAAAAATAATAAAGCATACAATAGTCTCTACCTACATTACACAGTAAGATCCCAAGAGACAAACTGGGATTTCAGGCAATGTCATTTATGACATCATACAATGAAATGACAATATAATAGGCAACTCAAATCGCAAATATTTCAAGAGCAACCCTCAATAAAATAGCCCACTTTTCCAACAAATATTATAAGAAATCAACAAGAAAATGATAAGAAGGCCAAGGTAGAATCAGTTGATGAACAATTCAAGTTTTGAAAGAACTGAAAGCATCCCTAGAGGATCCCTGGAAAACCATTAGAAGGGGGAAAATACATAGTAAAAAAGTTGCTTCTTAAAATACAGCAAGTTGGATCTTTAGCTAAACAAGTGAACCATGGCCATGACAAAAGACTTCTGCGTTCCGTGCATCACTTCTAATTTGGATTGATGAAGCAGGCTGTTGTTGACGGTTGGTGTTGGGGACCCCAGAGTTTCTCTCTTATTATAGTGGATCCCTGTGGCCAGCACTGGATTCTGGCATTCGACAAAATACGAGAGTAGGTGAGATCTAAAGGTAGAGACCACTGCACTATATTTATGATGTGTGAGAAGGCTTAAGACTTTAAGGCCTAAAAAAGGAATGAATAGGCATGACACTGACACAAAAGAAAAGATGAAAATAAAAACTAGAATTTCTGTAACAAGCGAGAGCTCTATTCAGTGTGTCATATCTACTAGACTATGCTCTGGTGGTAAATGTGATGGGTAGGGATGAATCTAGATCCAGATCGAGATGTGTCAAAATTTATTTTTCAATAAATCACAGAATACACACAATAAATCCTTGTGGTCTTATGGGGCATAGGTGTTGGGTTTGAAGGAGCTAGAAAAGAGACTTGGTCGCTTGTTATGGAAGTCCTTTTAAAGAATCAAAGCAAATTAAAAAATATGTACACTAAACTTAAGCCTAGATGGTTTGGAAGGACTTCCGTAACGAGCGACCACGTCTCTAACCCACTTCAAACCCTACAACCCACGCTCAAGAATCATATGAATTATTTTATTTATTATTTATGAAATGTTTTTTTTTATTTATAATATTTTTTTTGGAACTAAATTCGGAAAAATCTAGAACTAAATTCGGAAAAATCTACTGGCGCCTACTGGGAATTGAACCACGCTAGATCTACACCTGACTGACAAAACAGCGTTTTTACCGACTGCTCTAAGCAGTGATCAGACGCTGAGGTCACATGAATGTGCAGTGTCTTGAGAGTGTGAATGATGTCATTATGTGCTATTTTCAGCTTTGATGTTTTTTTTCAACTTGCCTAGTTGGCCCACCTCAAGCCAGAAAATAAGAAATTTGGCCATCAATCCATACCCATTACAATGACCACCAGAGCATCGCCTAACCCATTCATTAAATTTACTGTTCTTTTAGTTTCTACAGGGGGGCAAGCCCCCCTGACCCCCCTCCTCCCAAATGTTCCTAGTTTTAATTTTTTTCAATAGCATGACTATCTCAGAATTATTGACCCGAGATTTAGATTGGTTGTAGTTGTATGCACTGTACTGACTAAATCCCGGCCAAACCAGTACCATTGGCATTTTACCACAACAACAATGGCGGCATCCACGGCTG
>JAUKPP010300649.1:0-19391 GCA_032273245.1 Phyllaplysia taylori
ATTAATATATCCGATTTGGATACCCTCTTTTCCGTTTAAAGACGAACGCAGTGTTTACCAATTTATTGCACATTCTGAAAAATGGCGCATTTTCAGAAAATAGGGTGGCTTTTATAATTTTGCATATCATTGGCATCCGATCATCAAAACCTTTATAACTTTCAGGAACTTTTTCCGCCTGGACATACTAACAATCTGTGAAGTTTCGTGAAAATCTGTTGACTATTAAGCAAAAAATGGTGAAAACCCAGGAACCTATTTTTTTTGGCTCACCCTGTATATACCTTCATTCCAAATCCATAAATTCCTACAAATCCTAAGTAAAAACAAGAGCTTTTCAATGTGACGTTTCTGCTTTATCATCACAGGTGAAAGACTTGTTGAAACCAGAGATCATTGCGGATATGGTGGATCTTGTCCGGCAGCGGATGGAGCTAGAAGGCAGTTGAGGTAGGTCTGTAGGCTGATGGTAGTCGGCAAGTTGGCTGAGAAGGGGAAGGAGACGTTGAGGACTCACCAGCATGGAGGCTTTAATGACAGAACAGTGAAAAAGAAGGGACTGTGCCCCCAGTGGTGATTTATTTACAGATAAAGATAAAGATCCTGAAGGCATCTGCAGTCAGCATCAGATTGTACATTGTACCATAGACAGGCATTCTCAGGGTCTATTGTGAAGTCAGGATAGTTTTGTTGTTCAGGACAAGATAAAATCCTCAGAAAGTCAAATTTGTCTTTTATTGTCTGTTTTGATTGTACAAATTCTTGTCCACAATATAGGTAGTCCAAACTAGGCTGCAGTGAGCACCTATTGCTAGACAATTTCTATCTACTTTTCCCTTTCTTTTTAACCACTAAAACTTATGCAAGTCCTAAACTTTCTTGGCAAAGATCAAATTGAAATGACCAAAATTGGGTATTTTTCACAATTTGGCCCAAATGTCCAATTTTCAAAACAAATATAAGCCAACTTTTACTCAACAAATTATTTTATTCCTAGCCCTGGCAGTTCTAAAAAAAATTGAGCGCGCTGTGTGTGTTGCTGGGGTATTCTGTAGCAAGTATGAGTGACTTACTTATTATGTCGTGGTTTATCAATAATGCTTAGTCAGCTGGGTACATGAGGTTGCAAAATTGGGGGTAAAATTCCCTTTAGATAAATTACCATAACCTTTTTAATGCTTGTCGTAGAAAAAGGAATTAGGTATCGTTGTATTCAGAATAAAATGTTGTATTTGATGTGGTTATAATATTTCACATCACTTCAAAATTTGGGTTTGGACTACCTGCTCAATAGCATAACTCAGAATGTTGATGACTACCGGTACCATCTCTATTGCAATCACCATGTTCCCTTCTTCAAGACTTTCATTAAATCCAAAGAGATGATAGACCTACACAAAATAAATTACCAATGCCTTCACACTGCCGAAGTTGTTTTGCATGAGGATATTTGTTATTTGGAATGTATGAATAAATGGGAGACAAACGGTACACTCTTGAGGTGAATAGAAAAAAGAGAACAGAGAGTATGACAATGAAAGAATGGAGAAAATGGAAAGTGTACATGTATGTTGAATGCTGTGCGTGGGGAATGGCACGATGTGAATGTAAGTACGGGACTGGGAAAGAACATTGGTACGGACAGTGTTTCAAAATATTTGATTACTAATGGGGTAGCCTTGGGAAATTGGAAAAGAGAAAGGAGGGGTGTGTGGGGTGGGGGAAGGATTTATTTTTTTCCTTTTTGTTTGTGTAAGTATGGAGGGGGATGATGGTAAAAGGTAGACAGTAGAACATGGCTATAGCGAGACTTTTAGTTACAGAAGGAAAATCCTGCTGTAGGCAAGTTCCAGCAATAGGAATGCAAAGGGAAATTTCTGAAAAATATTGTAAAACTCCACACGATAACCTCCCGTGCAGAGGAAGACTCCGTTGTTTCAGTCGCTAACGATAACATAAGCGAAAAGCTGGAGCCCAAAATTCAAATGTATCCAAGTTCTGGACTTTTCGTGCCCCACTAAACCGGAGCACAGGTAATTGAGTTTACATAGGAATAAAAAAGGGGATTATGATACAATCCCGCTGTAGGAATTGTGCCACTATATTAGTCATGCTTTACTGGATTGTGTTTGAATGAAAAGGCAGGAAGAATTAGGTGAGCAAATGAAATATGAAGTAAGCTCTTTTCTCATGTAAATAAATGTAATATAATAATATAATATTCATGTTCTATTGTTGTCATGAACTTTGAATTTGAAATAAAAACTTTTTGTACAAAAAGTTACAAGTTTTGCCCCACTTTTCCCTTGCATTTGATATCTGTTGTTGTTGGGTTTTTTCCAAATGGGAGGTTGAGGAGTTACTGGTGATGAATCCATCGTAATAGGTCTCGTGAGAATACCTAAGTGTATATGTAATATGATACAAATGTACCATGTAAATGCAATGTTCACATCATGTATGTTTTTACACCTCTTGTAACAATGAAAGGTCTGTCGCTCTGCTGGGATGTTGTGCCCCTGTTAGCTCAGGTTGGCCCTTACAAGTGGCGTCAAATCAGTTCGCCTCTAAATGACCTTAGTGTTACAAGGAGCTCAAAACAAAAACCACTGTGGTAAAAGTTAAAGTGTTCTCTGTAGCCTATATGGCATATGTCACATGAGACATGAAGGTGCCATCTAACCTTCAATAATTGTTCTCAACGTTCTGTAGTAATCACCTACGCCTGTGGTGTAATGAAGCTCTTTGCCTATGATGCAGAAGACCTGAGTTCAATTTCCAAAAGGGAACAAGCATCTGCGTCTTTCTGCTAGGATATGCCCCTCTCAGCCTGTTTGGCCCTGACAGTGTGACAGACAGGGTCGTTTGTTGTTTGTTATAATCTAAAAGACAGGCTACGGTACTTCCATCCTGCCTGTCAGGGCCAAACAGAGCTGAGAGGGCAAAAATCCTAGCAGTAAAAAAACAAGATCGTCCGCGGTCGGGATGGAATTCGATCTGCATGGCAGGCTGTGAGCCTAACCATTTCACAACAACCCACTTCTCATGACCTTACAGTGAACATTGCAAGGGACGTGATGCTGAAAATCAAACCAAAATATAATACAGTTCAACCTGCTTAAGCGACCATCCTTCAAGACAACCACCTGCACACACAACCACTTTCCATCGACTCTCAAATTACATTTCTTCTATATACATGTACTATACATGTATCATCCCTCTCCAAGGCGACCACCTGTCTGGAAAAACGACCACCTATTTTCTCATTATTGGGCAGTCGTCTTAGACAGGTAATCACTATTATACATGTACAATGTACATGTATTTTGAAATCACTTGATCATTAACTAAAATAAAGAGTGGATGTCTCTTGGCACATCTAGATAAAGAAAATGCAGTTGCCTTCTTTAGATGAGTTTCACCTTTTATTTTTTATTTTTTTCTTCTTGTTTTATTAACTTTTGTTTGGCTTAATGCCCCTTGTAATACTGTAAGGTGGAGCTCTCGTGGTTTAGAGGTTGCGGTGTCTGCCTCTCATGCCAATGGATTATGGTAATGGGTTCAAACCCGGGGCAGCGCAGGCATGTTATCCTCAATAAATTTCTTCTTCTTTTTCTTCTCTTTCTATGCCTTTCCTACTCTTTCAACTAATTTTCTAACTGTTCCTCTCACTCTCTCCCTTGTCTCCTTCTACTTCCTGCTACTCTTGTCACCTGTCTTGCTTCTTTTCCCTTTTTCCTTGTCTACTCCTTCCCTTTCAACCACACCCCTGATCTTAGGGTAGGTAAGATCAAATACCTAGTCTTCTCGGATAAGGACAAAAACACTTAAAGGCTCCGTGTGCACCTTGCACACGTTAAAGATCCCTTGGTGGTTGAAAATCGAAAAGAGTCGACCTATGAAGCCGCGGCCCAGGCAAAATTCAATATCATTCCATGGCCAAAAATACTTTGGAATGGTTCTTGGCGCCGGAATGACCTTATATTATAGAGTCGATGGAACCCTAAAACCCTAACCAAACAAACAAACAATAATACTATACAGTAATTTTTATAGGTGTCTTACTTTGAATCTACTGGTCAGTTCCAACTAACCGGCGCTGCGGTGTAATGGTTAACCCCGGAAAACCCCGGTTCGATCCCAGATCTCGGACAATCCGAGTTTTTTCTGCTGGGATTCTTTCCTTCTCAGCCCGGGTTGGCCCTGACAGGCAGGGTCAAAGTAGCACATCTCTTAAATGACCTTACAGTGTTGCAGGGAACGTAAAACTGGTAACCAAACCAAACCAAATCAGTTCCAACTTGGCTGATAGGGTCACAACAGCCAGGCAAAAAGGCAAGAGATATTTGTCCAGCATGGGGTTTGAACTCCCTCCCTCTGCGTGATAGGCAAAGAGCCTTTACATAATTACATGTGTATATTAATTAAAGATTAATAACATACCACAAACTATGGTTAAACGGCTCGTTGAATACATATATACCGTACAATGTACATGTAATATGTATCAGTAACTATAGCAGGTTTACCGGCGCTGGGGTGTTATGGTTAGGCTCTTCACCTATCATGAGGAAGACCTGAGTTTGATCCTGAGCGCAGACGGTCTTGGGTTTTTTGGTGCTGGGATTTTTTCCCTCTCAAAAAATTTCTTTTGGACACACAAAATCATATCTCCTCATTTTTGCAGCCTAAGTGTTACAGTGAAATAAACAAGCACAAGTCTTGGATTTTTTTTTTTATTACTTTTATTTCCAGACATTCACATGTCACAACATTGATATCAACAAATGAAAAATAGGTAAAAATTGTGTCACAAAACTGACCACACATGGTATGAGAATATAACAAACGTGTCAGGTCAACAAATCCAAAGAGAACAATGGGTGGACTCCCCGGGCTGTACTGACATGGATGGCCCAGTTTATCCATGTGATCACACACTTTTTATTAACAATACTACAACAACAATTTGAGAGGCATAAAGTTAATAAGTGTAACTGTGATAAAAAGTTTAAATTACATTGTAGCTTCCTGCACACCGTTAGAAAATTCTGTGGATGGCAGTAACCAAAAATCTTGTAGATATAATACAATATACATCATGTACATAATGTGTACACATTAGACATTTTTTTTTTTCTTTTCTTTACAAGAAATCACTGTCAACTACAAGCACGTGACTGTTGTAGATTTCATCAGCATAATTTACAAACTAATCCAATTCATCATGGAAATGTGAAGAAAGGACAACACTCTTAAAGTGTTTGAATTTACTATAAAAACAAGGCATGAGTTGAGAACTATAAATAAACCAGTGTCTGTGTATTTGTAAGGTGATAAGTGAATTCAGCAGTTCAGCAAAGTCATTTGATTGATATCACGATTTGGTCTGGCAAGGAATTGAGATAGACCAGAGATGAGCTCATCCTATGACAATGCATTATAGAACAAGCCCTTATGTTTGCAATGTCCCTTTTCCTGCACCCCGCGAGGGGAATTCGGTGCTATCGAGATAGCCAAAGCCTCCCTAGGGGCACAAAAACATGAACAAAATTAAATATATAGATAAATAAAGGAATACATTCCAATAAGTACTGCAGTTTTGCCCACTTTTGAGGCAGGTCTTCTTTTCACATTTTAGTTGTTGACAATATATGTTAAAGTTCATAAGACAATGGACATTTTTCTCCCTCTCAAAACGACCTTCCTTCCAATCAGATATGACCGCTCAAAACTTATAACACATCTTCATTATCACTTATGTCTCCTCTACTGGCTTGCCAGCGATGTAAGCCACTTAGGTATTTTTTGTACCTTCTCTAAATATTTGCAAGGCAAGAATTTGACTTCAACACTTCAGCTGAAAAGGAAAATATCCCACATTTGCCTCACAAAAGTTTGAAGAGAGTACAAAAAATATCTAAGCTGACAAAGACTAAAACCTCTCTTAAAAGACAAAACGCACATGTGGAAAACATGTCAAGATCTCCATCCGTGATTATCCCAAGATCACACACAAAGTGACGTACGTCTCATCCCAGGGCACAGACTATAACAATCTACTGAAGTCATCAGGAATGCTAGGAATACAACTGGAACTATAATCAACAACTCACGACATCTAGAAATTCTTTTTTAAAAATGCAACAAGATATCGTACAACACTGGTGTTTTTGCAAAGGGGTGACATGTCTATTATATTCTCCAAGTATTCACCCCTGGGCAAAAAATCCAGCAAAATGGGCATGTTTTCCAATATGTGCCGTGTGTATTATGCCATTACTATAATGATAAAGTTGTCACAGCTGCTTTATGCCATCCGCAATGTCCCGGAGGGAAAAATATGCAACACTTACACAACTTAGCTGTAGATGTTACGTATTTTACCGAGCAAAACCTTTGAGGTAGAACAAAGCAGTTGTGATGTGATGAAGTTACAATCACTTCACGAGTTGCCAAGGCTGCTGCTTCAATAAACCATGCGTGTACAATCAGTCTTTTGTATATATCGGCAGATCCCAAAACGCAGCGTTCTGAGCTCACTGTGCCTAACTGTTGATCAACTTTTGAAGAAGAGAATGTTTGCCCAACAAGCATAATCTGAATGGGAGCAATTGATGGCTCAGATTAAGAATTATCACATAGAGGTCATTCCCACCTCGGCCCCTGTGGTGATGTCATCATTAATAAATAAAGAGTCCTATGTACAATTGATTGACATAAAATCCAAATAACAACAGCAACATGTCGAATAATCTTGCTTGCCATGCCTAGCTCTGCTACAGCGACTTCTCTCCTAAATTCTCTTACGCTCGTCAGATTTATCATTTCAGCTTTTTACCAGCTGTAGGCTTCTATATCCACAATGTATTACAAAGTGAACAAGCCGTTTCTGAAGCTACAAGCTTAAACAACTTTCACTATTCTTGTAGATACAGAATGCTATTTCAACACACAGGATAATACTGTAAAATTCTTATTTGAACTGCAAACTTCTTATTTACTTACTGTGTACATACAACTTTTTCACTTTTGACAACGTTGTATCAAGCTGCACAAATTTACTTCATACTAGGAACTATATATTTACTTATGGTAGGCTATAGATATTCATATATACGAGTATATAAATCTTTAGTGTAGCATAACTCGAACTGACAACTACTTGTGCCACTAACATTTACAGCTTCCACTACAATCTCTAAGTTATCAAGCCTCACAAAATGTACACTGTGTAATATAACAACCCAAAATGAGGTAAAAGGGTGCCAATAAAGGCGAAATGTTTTTCTGAATGTTTTCCAGGACTTAAAAATAACACTAACAGTTGTGTAAAAAGAAAAATTACTGTAGTAAAACAAGATCTAGATTTTAAAACAATAGCCATTTTATACTGATCGAGACAAATTCTATAAAATGGAACTCCATCAATGTACAGAAAATTGGCACCTCTAGTTAAGGAAAACAAAGCAAAGGACAACAATGTCTATCACAAGAGAACAGATCACCGACCACCATTCAAAATAACATCACAAGTCGCCCGGGGCGAGTGAGAGGAGAAAACCACTTTCTGTACAGGATGAGGCCAGCGCTCAGCAGACGTGTCATCTATTTTACAGCCCCAGCGTTATCATCATCAACATTAACATGATTACGTTATTCATTAATTACATATCGTTATAATAGAAAAGCATATAATTATGTCTATCATTGATATTCTACAAATGCTATCACCATGATATTTTTTTCACCAATAGCACAATTAACAACGTGTCAAACACATGTATTTACATGTTTTGAGAACTACACTGACAGTAGTTTCTTTACACAAGAGAAATCAATTTGCTCACTCATACCTGTCAAAAATAAAATCCCAAAACAGTCTTCTTCAGCTACATCCAGTAAAAAAAGATAACCATAGAAAAGATTGACAACCAAAAAAAATTATGTGAGACAAGGAGGAGGCACCATTTGTAAATAATAGAACGTAAAAAAATATCCCCCCCTCTCAAATCCTCCTCCATTCCCCTCCTCACCCATCCCCTGTATTATTTTCCCTTTCCCCCAAACCAGCAGTATCAGCAGCAGCCCTGAGAACTAGCAGATCCCAGACTGGGATTTCAGTGGCATTCTCTTGTACATCCAGCCTTCCACATCCGTGAAGCCAATCAATTACTTCCTCCTATAGATGGATCCCTCAAGATGGATTAGAAAACATGCTTCGATAGCGTGTATCCCTTTGCTCATAATGAAAATTCCTTTTGAGGAAACTATCATTTAAACGTGTCATGCATATGTATCCGTGATCAGATACTATTTGAATAATATCCAGAACAAGAGGGTCCATACATGGTTCTGAGACTGATCTTTCACAGCTATGGAAGGCCGCTGCACTGTCTCCTTGCATCAAGGAATGACATGACATGTAGGCCTACACATGGTAGATACATGCTACAGAGAAGTCCCTGACAAAATTATAGAACATGGGTATGAGTTGGCCCAGAGGACTCCCTTGATCGGCTACAGACTGGCTTGTCACCAGTAAAAGCTCTCTTGGCACAAGAAGAATATTTCATAACATAAAAGTAACACTAAGTTTCAACAAATTAATGGGAAAAGAAATAATATTCAAATGTTTGTAAGAACGCCCAAGAAAAAAAACACTATACTGCATGTACGAAAGCAGCTGCAAAATCATGAATGAATGATTCACAAAACAATGCTATGAACAACATACATATTTACATAACTGTATACAGAACTTCTTTTTTAATCATTTCATTTGAAGTTAAAAAAAGCAAGTGACAACAAAACCATCTGTCATGCAGATGTTCTAAGTAACACTTGAATGTTAAGTCTGTGGATGACGTTCAGCCTGAATGATGCATCTGATGTCATCACATTTTACAGCCAACAGGGCTCGCTCTCTCCGAGAACCGAACCAAGCTGTGGGCATTTGTGTTCAAAGACTGGCAAGCTTTGCTTGTCTAAGTCCCCACTACCCCATTGCTTGATCGCTCTATTCACAGTAAATCTTTCCAACTTCAGATATCACAATCTAGAACCTCTCTCAATCTTGCACTGTACCAGTTGACTACAGTCTTGAGTCTGAAGGTTGTGGTTCACAGAAATTGCTTTTTAACGTCATAACAAACATTTTCCATCAGTTCACAATTCACCTGCTCCAAAGTCATTCCTAAAAACAGCTTTCTCCAATTTTCTGGTAGGATAAGACAAAGTTGCGCAACTTCTCAGTACACCATCCGAGCCTCAGGTGATCTACCGAGAGGCAAGATGCTGTGAGACTTGCACAGTCTGTTGTGCTATCTACCTCAAGCTGTGGGATCCTCAAATTGCTGATGTTGCCGAGTCAGTTTCCCACTTGTTGCAGTTTTAGTGCTACAACTACAGCACATCAAAACAATTAGTCTTTACAAGTCAATACAGGAAACAGCAAGTTGCAGCTGCAGAGTTTATTCAGGCACAGTCCAGTCCAAGAGGGCGAGGTCAGAGTGGTGTTCTTCAGAGTGTCCACACGTGGTATGCGTTATTGGGATCAAGACTTATTTCAGCAAATATTCACTAGATCAAGTATACCCGAGAAGCTGTTTCCGCTAAAACTGACTTGATATTACTAACGTCCCTTGCTGGCAGACCAAACAGCAATGTGATGTCCATCATAACACTTCAATGAAAATCTTGTTCAGACCTTTTCACAAGCAATAAACATTTCTTACCATCAGTTTTCTGTATGAACAAGACTGTAACCTAAACTTGCTGGCTACAGGAGTTGAGAGGTCACCAGTACCCGTGCAGTCCGTTGTCTGTCAGCAAAGTGGAGAAAAAGGCAACCTTATTCAAATTGTTCATTTCAGCATCAGTCCATATATCTATCCCATTTTGTTGAAATTTTACAAATCAATCGACACTGCAAGGCCGTTTCAGTCTGGGAAATGAGACACTCAAACTATACGGAAAGTGAATGGCGTGCAAATGTGTCACAGCAAACTGCGTGTAGTACAATTCCCTGAGTCCATCGTGTAAGAAAGATGTTCCAATCTCACTACACAAAACTGTAAGTATGAGTGAGCGACTTTATGAGTTGAGCAGGAACGGGATGTAGATCATCTTACTGGACAGCAGCTGCGCAGAGGCTGTCTCAATAGCGGCAAACTGCTGCAGCAAGTCTCCGAGTCTGTTGGCCTCGGAGGGGAATCGCTCCAAGATGTACTGCTGCAAAGCTTGCTTGTATGAGCCAGCAATGTGGTTGAGAACTGTCTCTTTCTTCACAGACTCTGTGGATAATGATGGGAATGACAAGAATAAATATGGGAAAAACAACAATGGTAATAGAGTGGAGCATATTCAAGAGACGACCTGTGCAAACAACTTTTAATTGGTTCCCTTTACTGTACTGATTTTACCTTCAAGAATAATTAAGCTCGTATAGAATTACCACTTTTTGCTTCCGCATTGACTGCGTTTTTGGGTAATTGCACTTTTGATACTGTTTTGGTGCCAGGAAATTGGACTCTGCAAAAATGATAGAAATTCTTTTTGATAACTAGAAAGAGAAGATTTCAGCAAAGCTCCCACCAATCACCAATGCAATTGTAATAAGCTTCATCGACATAAGCATGTAGGGCTTCTTCAATCAAAGTATACAATATCATAATAACGTACAAGCAGATTTGAAATCATTAAAGTCAATTGAAATATTCAATACAAAACTTCTTATGATGTAAAATACATTATCTTACAACTACCAGGTTCCTACTAGTACACACACAACTTGTGATGTAAGTTACTGTGGATTGATTTCCTGAGCTATGATGTTCCTTTTCTTGTTTAGTCAGAAATGAATGACTGTTCTGATTCTTATTTTGATTTTTTTTAACATCAAGGACAAATGACAAAAAGTAAGAGAACTCACCGTGACTCAACAGCAGTATGACCATAAGACAGAGCAGCTCTTTGCGAGTGACGCCGAGCTGCCAGAAGTACGCCATGATGGCTGTCACTTTCTCCATCAGCGGCCCAATCTCGGAACGCAGCTGATCCATGGAAAAGTACTTGCCAAAACTGGGAACGACAGAAAGAGAAAAGAGTTTGAGGTTAGTCTTTTAGGGACTGAATTATTCTTCCTTACTTTAGATAAGAAATAGGTTTTGCTTTATCAGTGAAATAACAGATAGTCAGGAGTGCCAACTAAGATTAACATGACAGGAGTTTTTTTGGGTCTTTTATAGGTTTTCTGGCACTATCGAGATAGTGAGGTCACTTCACTGCCAGGAATTAGATTAGGATAATCGTGACACTATACAGAAGTTCAAGAGCAAACCACAGCAGAGCATCTGCCAACCATCCATCAAACAAAAGAGGCTTACAGAGAAAGAGAGAAAAAGTGAAAGAGAAAAAAATACAAAGAGGGACAATTGAGTGGGGGAGGGGCATTTTGTTAAAAAATGTGTCTTTTGTATTGTCTTAAAATGCTATACTGGTAAAGTTATTAAAATCTAAGTAGACCATTATTACATCTGAACCACAGATAATCAGCATTTGAGTTCAATGATAAAATCTTACAATGTACACATTGCGCACCAGATAAAGTACATTGCACGAATTATATAGGCTATCGTTATCAATCCCTTGCATTGTGCCCTTAAATTCAAGGCCATATGACACTTATCTACAACTCATGAGTGAGAAATAAAAAACCTGACGTGTGGCCACTGCTCGGCAGGTAGGTCACATTATCTGTCACGTGAAAATAGTTGACTTTTTGGTCACAGCTGAACTTAACCAAATGTATATCAATAACACATGATATTCTCATCTTTGATAACAAGTACTAACAATAAGAAGGAGATATTGTTGAGTGGCGATTTCATGCGATAGTGACTGATATGACGAGTCCTATGTCAAGTTCTTGAGTCTAAAATAGCCACACCAGGGAAAGTTATCTAAAAAAATGTCAAATTTTATCAACTACCTCAATGGCATCCATTTAAATGACCTTCTATTGAAATCCGAACCAAGATAAAGTCAGCCACAGTACTTTCCATAACACTGCCCTATGTTTTAAGCGTTACGAGTAGAGTACTTTTGCGGTCCATGTCACTTCGGGCCCAAGGATTTCATGGCAGATATAATTTGGACCACTCCTTATTTCCAACATGCCAAAATGAATAATTTTGTAAACAGACCACAAGCAAGCAATAGTACACTTGACTTTTACGTCAATGTTTGATTGTCAATGCACATCAAGGTCCAAACTGAACGGAAAAATACTGGAATAAACGAAATCATACTCAATGCTGGTAGATCTAGGTCTACTAAATTGATCTTCTCTGAACCAATAATGGCCAATAGGACTGAAATCTTTCTAATCCCCTTCATTTTTACAGAGAATGCAGAATTCATTCCTATAGAAATGCATGACCAGCATCTATGGTTCGATGATTCACCTATGACACAGAGGGTGGGAGATCGATCACCAGATTGGACGAGCATCTGTCTCACTGCTGGGAGGTTGCGTGCCTCTGAGCCGAGTTTAGCCTTGATGAACAGGATACGAGTAGCTTGCCCGTAAAAATGACATCACTAGAGTATTACAAATTGATATGCCAGAAGACTGGATACTATGGAATAAAGAAGTCCGGTCTGGACAACAAGACTCACCTTTTCTCCAAATACTCCTGCATCCGACCCATGTTGGCGGAGAAGAGCTCGGAGAAGCTGGGTTTGGGCCCTGACTTCTTGCCCCAGTGTTTGGTGACGGGACCGTAGGCCGTCATGATCAGCAGCAGCAGCTCGTGCCATTTGGACATGAGGATCTCCGTCTGGAGCTCTTTGGGGATTTCTCTGTGGCGAGAGAAGAAAAAGGTCAACAATGCAAGATATGATATGGTATGACATGATATTGTATAGTATATAATATGACATACTATGACATGATATACAAGACAAGATAATATAAGATTGGATGATATGAGAAAAGATTAGATGTGTCTAAATAAGATGATATGGTATGAGATGAGATGAGACTAAATGAGAATATATGATGTGATATGGGATGCACTGAAATAAGATCAGATGATAGGAAATGATATGAGATACTTTAATGCAAGTTCTGCGACCAGTATAAGAAAAAAAACCCCGCCCAAACAAATATTGACGTGAAAGTCGACAAAAAGCACTCACTTGTAGAAGGGCAGCTGTTTCATCCACTGCACAAAGCGCATGACGATGTTGTCTCCGACTTGACACAGAGCCTGAGCCACGGCTTCCTCTGAGCCGGTAAACTGGTCGATATGATAGTCTTCCGCGATGCTCAGGAGGCAGTCGTTCTTGGCCAAGTCAGACAGCAGGGTGGATGCGGAGGCGTAGAACGGGAGAGAAGAACCACCTGTCGCAAGTGACTGAGGGTTCTTGAAAATCTCTTGGGAGGCAGGAGGGGGCAGGTCGATGCTCTGCTTTGAGGAGGCTTCGGCAGGAGGTTGGTAGCTGGGAGCAGGGGACTTGAAGGTGTGGTGAGATGGTGAGGGGAGACTCCCTACCGTTGTCTGCTGGGGGACATGAAGTTTTGGGGTGATGTTGCTGCTCGCGCTGTAGTAGTAGTGGCTCTCCTCTGTTCTCATGGACGGCGCTGTGGTGGCGATGGTGGCCGAGGATGAGATCGTGGCTGGTAAATTTTTGCTGGAGGTGATGTAAATAGCGCCCTCTGTTGGTCCTTGGAACCCGCCATTAGAGCAAATAACATCGTCTCCCATAATGCCGTGCTGATCGCCGCGTGCGTCAAGTTCTTGTTTGACTTGCATCCTGCCACCAGCACTCCGATCACCCATGGGGTAACCACCGCTGCTGATCAACTCCGACCCTTCCATTGGCTGAGATTCTGAGGAGGGGTGGTAATCGCGCTTGTTTGTAGAATAATTGTGAGCCTGTTCCATATAGCGGTGTTCTGGGTGGGAACTTTGCGAGGACAGCTGCTCACATTTTTGGTCCATCTGCCCATGAGCCCTGTTCCCTGCATTGCCATCAGGGCGATAGCTTTGATGTGAAGGCATGGCGGTGGCAGTGTCGTAGAAATATGGATTTCTGATCTGACTCCCCGGGGACAGCTGATGCTGTTGCTTGTATGACACGACAGAGTCTCTTGGGTCAGATGTCGTGGGCGAGATATGAGAGTACGAGATGTCCAGATGACGTGGACTTCCTGATTGTGACTGCGATGAGCGAGAGTACATTTGCTGACCATACGGTATGGAGGGGCTCTCGACTGACACGTGAGCCACGTGAGACTGTCTCTGCTGGTCCCCAACGCCGGGAGGGGACGGGATCTTCAAGTTGGGTCGGCCCTCCTGATACGTGAACGTGGGTTGGTCAAATCGTGACCGGGGTGGACTAGAATGATACGAAGACATGTTCGGCTTCTGATACACGTCTGTGGGAGTGTAGCTCAAGTGAGCCTTGCCATGCGGGCTGTGCTCACCACCCCCTGCAGACCCACTCATCCCGGAGGGACCCTGATACTGAGGGTATCCCTGCGAGTAGAACCGGTGGCCAAAAGGCCTGTAGGAGTTCCCAGATTTGCCCGATACCACACTGTTGGCATCGCTGGCGCCGTCGGTGCTGGACTCGTAGGCTGAGTCAGAGGAGAGCAGGTTCTCACCAGGGTAGCCAGGAATGACGTCAGGCATCTCCAGCTTGCAGGTAGGCATTGGCACTCGATGACGTCCGAGTTTATCACCAGATTCACGACGCTTATGTTTCTTGTATTTCACCTACAGCAAAGGAGAGAAGATACAAGAAACTTTAGCTATTGTTTGTTTTGCTTTGCTGAGAATATATGGCAATATTTACACTGAAAACTCATTATAGAGCAAAGAGTTATAGTAATTATAGTAGCCTGTAGTTATAGTAATTGCAACTAAATTAACACACAGAAACAAGTATGTAGAGGGATAAAAACTCACCTTATACAAATTATAGACAGCTCCAGAGTTGCGGCCTCCAGGCATTCGATCTTCCCGCACAGCTGAAACACACACAAGCAAATTGGAAAAGGTTTTAAAACTAGCTTCATCTTTCATTTAGGCAGTAAAATTTTCAAACAATATTTACAGATAAAAAAAAGATCTTCATAAGTACAAGAACAACTGATACAGATTTTCTGGGGCAATATATCTATTCTGCTGTTGTCAGTTTTCTTCACAACCCATGCCATCATCGCCATGAAACTAAACCTCGTTACTTTAACAGAGCCTAAATTGTCACCAGAAACAACCCAAAGTGCTCAAAATTAAACAGTCAGTTCATTGATCCATAATGCAACAAATTTCTTTGCACGAACAGAATCTCTTAAGCTCAGGTTTTGACCTCTTGTCTGCAAATCTAAAGGTGTCAAACGGGGGCGTCGATGGCCGAGCGGTAGTGCGCCCGTCTACAGATGGGAAGGTCCCGGGTTCGAATCCGGTTAGGATCTCCGGGATTTTTTCGGAGTTTTCATGGCTCCGACCCCCGTCCTATCGGAGATGGATGTAATATTCGGAGGTCCCGCCTCATAAATGACCTTACAGAGTTGCATGGGGCGTTAAACCAAAACCAAACCAAACCAAAAGGTGTCAAAGACTCACCAGCAAGGACCATGCCCATCTTGAGGCATTTCTTGAACCGACAGTACTGGCAACGGTTCCTCTGGGCCTTGGTAATCTCACAGTTGCTCTCTGCCACACAAGTGTACACGCGCTTGTTCTGAACTGTGCGCTTGAAGAAACCTTTGCACCTGGTGAAGAAACAAAAATTACATGAAGGTTAAAATAACAACTTCATCCTCAAGTTCAAATTTGTGTTCTTAGGGCAAGTACATGTAGTATATTAAGCAAACACATCTAACAACACAGGGTACAAACAATAAGCAATACATTGTGCTAGTATTTCTCTCTCTCTCTCTCTCTCTGTATCTCTATCTCTTCTCCCTCCTTTCTTTCTCTCCCATTGCTGCCTTTTAAAAAAAAAAAGGACAAGGAAAACATCCTCTACTGTTCAAATTCCTGACATTTGACTTTTATCAAGATTAGAATATTGAAAATCTCTTGGAAGGGTCACCGACTAACAAAAGCAACAGTGCCCAACCAATGACACTGACCTTTGCAATTTCACAATTTTAATCAAGATAATGTCATTGGCCTGCGAAATATCTACCATATCAGTCAAAGTATTTTTTCCCCGATACTAAAACCCGTGTAATTTCATAAGTCCGGGAACTAACGAATATAACATCGCAGTAGAAGTTAAATAAGCTGACATTGCATTCACCACAAACTCAAAGTAGATTTTTTTCTTTTTTTTTTTCTTGTCTCCCTTTGATTTTTACTAGAACTTCACCGCCATAAATCGTGTACGACATGTATATATTAGCATTACTCAGCACTCTCTAACCAGACATTATCATGTTACAATCGATGTTCCCCGAAACACGAATACCACGAGTGTGATTTTCCTTAGCTACAGCCTGCTCCATCGATCCGGCGCACGGTAATGAACAGTTTCTGTGATATATCCTAAAGGTCGGCATGAAAAAGACTGAGAAAGTCGATGAGAGCGTACAACGGGGAGTTGGTCTAAGCGTGCCTGCTTGTTTATACATAGCATAGTGAGAGTTCAATGCAGTCTTGTGGATTTGTTTGTTTTCTTAGTTACAACAATGAGTTTAGTGTTGTCGTGCATATCTATTCAATATCCCAGACAAAGCATGATACCAGGCATTCTATAAAAGGCCACCGAACAATAGAAAATATAAAAACAAAATTACCCTGTTTCCATACAATGACAAAAGCCAACAACTCAAAATTTGAACAAATTTTGTCCATTTCATTCCTCTTGGTTTCTTGTTTGGTTTTTACACTCCTTGCAACACGCAAGGTAATTTAAGAGGCGGCTCCTTCGGTTCTAAATGTTAAGGGAAGACACCCCCAGTTGAGAGGAACACCCCCCCCCCCCCCTCCCTCTTGTGGACAGACGGAGATACTCGATAAGAGAAAAAACAACAACAACGACCTCTGGCATTTGTGTGACAGGTGAAAAGCCTAACCATCAATGGCGCTTTCGGCATGGCTTTTATGATTTGAATGAATTTTTGCTTAATTTTTTCCCTGCAAAGGAATATTTTACATATTGCCTGAAGAAACGACCAGGCATTCTAACGAATGTCTGGGTATTCTATGGCAAGTCTTGTTATAACACATCACATTGCCAAAAACGTGCTTGATATTGGTTAGGTTTTAATAGGTTTTTCTTCAATAATTTTTTCTTTAAAGCTTTCTATACCAGTTTTAAATTCATTTGCGCCATTTTTTTCCTTTTTTAAATCTTCTTTTTCCCCATGGAGCACAGAAAAAAAGCGGCCAAGTAGGGGAATACGACTAAAAGACAGCATACCAAATCGTCACACGGCGTGCAAGATCATTATGATCGGTTATTCAAGTTACAATCATGGGGTGACGTGGGTAGGCTGCGTGCTAGACAGACATGAATGAATTCTGAGATGAGGGGAATGAGAGGCGGGGTGTGGTGGGGAGGGGCGGGAGGTGTCTGCGGATCACGTGTAATACAAGGTGACTGCTCGTTCCTGCTCTCTCTATCTGTCTCTGTCTGCCCCTCTCTCTCCCTCTCTTCCATTCTCTCTTTTTCACTACCCACGTTTCTCTCTTTCTTTCCCCCTCTCCCACTCTTTCTCTATCAATTCTCTCTCTCTTTCTTTCTTTCTCTATCCTCCCCTCACTCTTTCACTACCTCCCCTGTCTCTCTTTCTCTCCCGCCTCTCTCTCGTACTCTCTATCCTTCCCTCTCTCTCTTGTTATCATTCCCCCTCTCTCATTCCCTTTCTCTGCCCCTGTAGCCTCTCTTCATCTCTACATCTCTCTATTTGCCCGTTTGCCCGAAAATCTCTCTGTTTCGCTCTTTCTTCCATCCCACCCCAATCCTCTCTCTATGGGAGGGAGTGGAGATTTGGGACATTAAACCACTATATGGTGTTAGTAAGTTAGTGTCTAAAGTCTCCACCCCTTCCCATACCACGATCAACGACGCAATGACCATGACACACTGACACACAAACATCACAGAAATGACATGACAATCTCAAGAGTATCAAACTTATCTGCCATGACAAAGCTATCTAGCCTCGATGACGCAACTGACAACTTGGAACTTTAATCATGGATCTCTAATGACCTCAATCCTTGTTGTTTTTATGCTGTTGGTGCACTGTACAGCCTTCGAGACACCCTCACATTCGTAAAATAATTGGTCAACAAATAACGCTACGCACTTTAGCACAGCTGGCAACAGATTTAAAAAAAAAAATCAAAAGTATAGTATATTGAACATAAGATCATAAAAAAAAACATGTGAAGCCCGCTCCACGTTAACTCCAACCCTGTAAAAAAAATCCAACGCAGTTTATACAGTAGGCCTACATGTCGGCCTATAGGCATGTTACTCGTATTTATCTCTCTGCTCATGTGTACGCCCTCGTGGGTCTCAATCAAAACGACCTCTACGGCGGGCGAAAAGGGGGAGAGAGGGAGGAGATGAAGAAGAATGTGTGTGTGAATGTGTCTGTGTGGAGGGGGGGGGGGGGGGGAGAAAAGATTGCTGTGGGAAATAGGTTACTCCCTAAATACACCACCTACGCCCACGACAAAAATTCCCCCACCAAGGACAGGCAGAGCGCGCTGTATAATTTGCTGCATCTGTCGAGGCTCGAGACCTCCTCCATTTTGAATTTTAAACAAGGCTCGTTGAAACTTCCTCCTCCTCGATATCCCCCATCCCCTCCTCCTCCAGCAACATAATTTTGCTCCCCCCGCCCCTTAATTTTTTCTTCAATTCTTGTATTTTTAAGCCAGTGTTCTGCACACATATTATGCGCATTATTTCATAGGCATATAATTATAATATGCAAGGCCAATAATCTAAGAAACAGCAAGCAAAGCTCTAGGGAAATACCCGAGGACAGATCGAAGATCAGTCTTCAAGTTCAATAATGTAATATGATAATACAGATGTTTTACAGATATAATGTGTCGATACGGCCGTAAAACCTTGAAAAACACCATGATAAACCGGTTGGTTACCAATGCGTCGCAGATATTTTCGACAAACTCGAAAAGAAGTTTGGTTTGGATTACGTTGGACCAGTCTGTTCGTCTTTTTTCTTCTCTCCAAGCCCAAGGCATGTCAACTTTCTTTTTCTTTTTAACCGCGTTTACCTTCTGAACATTCGCTGCGTGTACACGTATTTGCTTAAAATACAGCGAGCGGTCGCAGAATCAAGAATAGGCAGACTAGGCCCAGAAAGTTTACAGCAAGGAAGGAAGGGG
>JAUKPP010300760.1:0-18319 GCA_032273245.1 Phyllaplysia taylori
ATTGTAATGCACATTGAGCATCTCGTCGAGATGAAAATGGGCAATAGAAATGCAATTTATTATTATTATTATTAATACACAATAGAAAAAAAAAAAAAAAAAGAAAGACAATAGACAAAAAAAGACTCATTTGGAGTTCAATTCAACTGTTTTATAAATGTAAAGAATAAGAGGGGCTCAGACCAAAGAAAAAAATCGACTTAACCTAAATCAGCTTAGGTGCTTAAAAACGAGCAGTGTCGAACGTATTTAAAAGTTTAAACTTTAACACTTAGTATCTGAGAAGAACACAAGATGTAAAAAGATATATCACCTAGTAATAATAGACACTAGCCTTAAGCTCAAACACCACATCAGTCTTCGTTACCTTAAGTTTGTCGGGATCCATTTCCTCTACCATTTGTTTCTTCTTCATGTCTCCAAGTGTTTTGGGTTCATTGTCTTTGCGACTGGTGAATTCATGGCCTCCCAACAGATCATTGAATGTGTTTGAGTCCACTTTTGGCTTGGGGCCTGGTTAAGATGAAAAATTCAAACAAAAATAAAGCATGTAATTGATAACAGTGACATACAACATAAAAGATTACACGTCATGAGCAAAGTAATTATTTCTATCCAGTGCACGGATTCCGGTAATGACAAAAAAGGAGTGAGTGGGATAATGGCAGCAACTTATAAGATTCATCTCTTTTAATTTCTATGTCCTAACATGAACAAATAATATACTCCTACGTTTTGTCCGACAAAAAGAAATAATTAATACACATGTAGGCCTATCAGTGTTTTGTATTGACATGGGTTTGCTTGAAGTCTTGATGCTCTTGAGTTTTGTGTTTACCAAAGTTTTTCCTGGCCCCTCTGTCCTCTCGGCCGCCGATAACACTGCTGCTGTAGTTTGGCTTGGGAAATGCTTGTTGTTGCTGTTGCTGTTGCTGAGGCTGTTGCTGAGGCTGTTGCGGCCGGTGCTGCGGGGAAGACTGCTGCGGTCTGGCCTGAGGCATTGACTGGCCTTGGAAGCCGGGGGTCTGCATCTGAGGGGCACCCCAGCCCTGCTGGAATCCTGCACGAATTTCATTTTAAAAAATTGGTTACGTCATTTTGAACCCTGTTGCTATCATGTACCTTCACATATACAGTCAAACCTCGGCCATCATGTAACTGTGCTGTTAACTTTGATTGTGGAACATTTAAACTCTGTGACCAGTTACTCAGTACACCCAGACTTAAATAGCTTTATATAAAAAAAACAGCAAGAAAAGGCTAAAAATCTATACATGTTGCTTTTACACATATTACCACAAGTTAGACCTTTGTGTTACACAGACAGATCTTACACTGAAATAGGGTTGAAAAAAAAAAAAATTTGTACAGAACTTTTACTGTAAAAGGAAAAAAAAAAAGTATATCTCTGTTTCTCATGAGTGATCATGTAAAGCATAAAATCACGCCTAAATTAACATAGACCTGAAAAAACCCCACTCAAATAAACCCTTGAGACAAGCAAAGATGATGAGATGCCGACCTGGGGAAGGTGTTGGAGCTTTTTGTTGGAGTGTCGGTCCAGAGCCAGAGCCCTTGGAATTCTTGCCCAAGTTTCCTATATTGAAGAAATACAAAGCCATGATATAGTTTTACCAAACACTAACGAAACAAGCTAGCTATGAAACAGCAGCTTGTAATACAGGGTGTTTTTTCTTTATAGTGATTGACTCTTAACTGAAATAACTCTCAAACGGTAAGAGAAATAAGTAAACATTTTTTTGCAGATCATTCATTGACTATTTAAGTTTAGTCTGGGCTAATTCATAGGATTGTGTTGATAAAGAAGGCTTTTTAAAATGAATTTAGCGGAACAATGCCCCTTTTAGGCCATGGCGTCAAAAGAGCACACTGATATAGGGTTGCTAGGAACCATCGTAATAAAAACAATAAGATAGTTAAAACTGCTTTTCCAAAAGGAATAATGTCTACCAAGCTCTGGCTTCATGTTCTACGAAAAAGAGATTTGTGTTTTATTGTTTGAAGTTAGAAAGAGCTGGATGTTTCTGGGAGTATCAAATTAATGAAGTCATCTTTTTTAATAGACCGGGCTTAATGCCATTAATATCCACTTCTTGCTATCTTTGTTGTCATAGGAATTCATAACAGCTTCTACAAAATTAAAAACCAAATTCTGATTGAATTTTAGATCGTGTTTTTCTTGCTGTCCTCAGCTAGATTTTTTCAGACTTGCAAACACATGATATGCTTTGTAATCCCACAAGATGCACTTGGTGAATGCAAGATTGGCGTAATTTCTGCGGGCTAAAAATCGGGGCCTGTTCGCGCAAACTGGTGCTGTCGCTTAGTGAGTTAATGAAATCGATTGATTTTGGTACTAAAAAATACTTAAATGGATGAAGATTAATTATTATGAAACAGAATGTTTCTATCTCTTAACGTCTTTGAGTCATTCCAGTATAGAATCCATCAATATAAAAAAAAACAATCTGTATAATGCATCATTATCTTAGACAATACTAAATGAATCTATTTGGACTTCTACTTCACTTATTCTCCCACCGTTTGGATTGTGGTTTTACATTCCTTGTAACACTGTAAGGTTATTTCAGAGGCTGGATAGATTGACCCTGCTTGTGAGTGCCAAACCAGGCTGAGAGCAACACAACATTCCAGTACAGAGATGGAGATGCTTGTTCAACATGGGGATCAAACTCCTCTCTTCTTCATGATAGGCAAAGAGTCTAACTATTACACCACAGACTGCAGTAGGGAGGGAGAGAAAGACAAAGCAATAGAGAGCGGGAGAGAGTGGAGTAACGGTGTAAGAGAGCTCACAGGTTGACACAAGAAGACACAAGCCAACTCACCTAGATCAGCAAAAGGATCAGCTTTAGGCACCTGCCCGATGCCTCCCATGCCCATCTGCGGGGAGCTCCGACCCCCTTGATTACCCATCATGCTCTGGAAATTCATGGCAGAGCCTGTGCTGGCACTTTTGTGCATCATCCCAGGCCCAACACCCAGATTGTTTGAGCTGGTCCCACTAGAGCCGGCCGTGTTGAAGCTCTGGTTGTTCAGGTTTTGTATGCTGGAGGCGTTCCAGCTCGTCATGAGGTCTGGACCCTCACTTCTATTGTTGCTTGAGCCCTGATCTTCCATGAATGCAAAGAAATCGTCCTCCACGTTGCCAGCTTTTGAGCCCTGCTGTTGTGCACTTGCCGCTGGGGGCGCCTGACTGGCAGGCGTAGGAGCGGATCCAAAGTTTGAGAAGGGGTCGAATGTGTCGCTGGATTGTACTGGGGTATTGGAAGTCATCAGGTCCGGTTTGGCGGGAGACGGCGCTCGTTCGGCCGAAAGTTGTTGGAACGGGTCAAATGTGTCTGGGCCCGACATCCCCAACAAGTCTGGCTCTTTTGTACTCGCCACTGCTGGCTGTGCCGGCTTCCCAGTGGCGTGCCCGCTCAGCAAATCCACGTTAGAGGGATCCCCGCCAAGGTTAAACAAATCCACCTGTTCCCTCACCTCTCCAACAGGGTCTGATCTTGCTGTGTTCATGTTAAGTAAATCCACCTCCTCCGTTGGGGATGAAACGATCTTCTCTGCGCTCGGTGGCTCATCGCCCAGGACACCATAGCCAGCTGGCGCGCCTTCTGCTCCGTTTGTTCGGGTTCGACTCAAGCTGCTGAAATCATCATCATCGTCAGACTGGTCGTTGAGCAAGCTGTGCTCTGACTCAGTCGGCTGCTGTCTTTGATCTGAAGACCTTGACGCCTCGTCTTGCCACTCTGGAAGAAAGGAATCAAAGAGAATGAATCTAACTCGTGACATCCGATTCAGGAGAGTTTGTGGATGAGACAAGAGAACCACCAAGACAGACAAAAACAAATAAGACACTTGCGTAAACAAATACAAAGAGAGAGGGAGTTGTGGAGAGAGAAAGGCAGAGTGAGAGAAAGAGAGGAAGGAGAGAAGAAGAGACTGGGTAGATAGTGAGAGAAAAAAGAAATAAGTTGCATAAAAATTTAAGACACTTTCAGCTTTTTCCATTCTAGGAAAAATACAACCTGCCTCATGTGAAGTGTGAAAAAAAAAGAAGTGATACTAGAAAAGAATGTTCTATTTGCCCGTGGCAGTAGAAAATCTATGAACTTCTTAAACCTATTCACACCAAAAAAATCTTTCAAACTATACAACATAGTAAAACAAAGTGAACAACAACAAATCCAAGGTAAGACATGCTAAAAAGCTATCAAGTGTTCACCCCATACCTAAAGTTGAGAAAAAGCTAGAGGTTCCACCGTTAGCTGTCGGCTTCTGCTCTGCTCTCTGCTGCTCCTGTTGCCTTGAGGCTTCTCCCTTCACAGGCGTGTGTTTCGGCGTGTGCTGTGGCGATTCAGTGTCGAAACTGGAGGCGCGGCTCAGCCGAGTTTTGGCTCTCTCAGACACACCTGGGAACACATCACCATGGTAGAAACAAAATCAGTATGATATACTCCAGGTTTAATGATACGGCACGGATGGGCACAACCGATCACAAAAAAAAAAAACCACAGCTGTGACATCAGGGGTCAGGATTTATGTATTTGAACCAGAAATGGAATACAATTGGAAATTGATCGAATACTGTCATAGATCCAAAAACCATGATATACACTTAATCACCCGAGAGTGGAAAATTGGCCCGATACAATTAGCTATCTAAAAAAACCACACCATGGCTTCCCCTTAAGACAACTGACCAATCTAATCCAAAACAGGTAAGAAATAACTAACATGAAACAACAAACATATAACTCGTACCAAATTCAGAGAAAGTTTGGTGAATCTCATCCTTGGAGGAGAAGAGGATTTTCGGTGTGAGCTTGTCAGCGGGGAAGTTGTCCCACGGGAGTCTCCGGTCACTCTGACTCTTCTCTGACGGGGAGACCAGAAGGTCAAGGACAACTGTGAACATCTCAGGGTACTTGTCGGCTGTGTCTAGTTGATCCAGCTCATACCTGGTGGAAACACATGAAAAAATAACTGTTTAGTCAAGTCACTTCATACTTGGTGGAAACACGCATTTAATTAAACTTTTTTCTTGATTCAGTTTATACCTGGTAGAAATTGACATTAAATAACAACTGTGTTCATTCAATTTTTCGAACCTTCATTAAATCTTTTTGTCCCCTTACATCAATAGGGAAACTTTTACTGCAGCAACTCAACTTAATTACAGTAGAACCAACACAACTCCACATTGCTGGGACTATTGAAATCACGTTGAGTAAAGAGAAAGTAAAAAGTTGGGAATACCAAATTGTGTGACTTAAGCCGAATGTCAAGTTAACAAATGTCAAGATATGCGGATTCAACTGTATTTTACGATAGACAAAATGGAATGCTCAGATCTACATGAAAAATGAAAGCATAGATCAAATGGTCATTTGATGATAAAGCAATTGATTTGCATCTGAAGAGAGAAAGTCTCCACTCACTGATGAAACTGTAGGCTTGTTGTTCCTTCTGGGATAAATCCTGTGTAAAATTGGATCTGGAAAATCTTCATGGATGTGATCTGAAAGAAAGGGACAAAACTGCTGTTATAAATGTGGCAAAAAAAGGATAGAAAAGACAGTACTCTATATCTATGCTGTTGCGCTGCACCACCTACAATAGTTTGGTTTGGGTTTACTGACTTGAACCAATGTGAAAGGTTATTTTAGAGACAGGATACCTCCACAATGAAAATATGAGCTTCGTTTTTTTAAACTAGAAATCCAATCATTTATACAAAGGTTTGTTAATTAAGTTCAAGGAAAAAATGTTTAGCGCTGGAGAAAAACTTAAAAGAAATTTAGAAAAAATGCTGAGAATGCTGTCTCCTGGTTATCCGGAAAACAAAAAAAAAGAAATTCTGTAAATGCCAGAACAGCCAGAGGACTGCTTATCTTTGTCTCTCTTTTCTAAACTATCCTACAGTCACTAATGTGGTGGAAAAGACTTTCTCAAATTTACCTTTCCTTGAATCTTTCCCCCAAACGTGGAGCGGGCGTGGTACACGATCAAAGTGATGTCCCCTGCCACTGAAGTATTCAAGGGTAGCACAGCTTTGCCGTCTTCCACTGTAAATTGCCTGGAGACATGAAACAATTGAAGTGCTTTCATTATAAACACAAGTAAGAGGTACGACATAAGAAATTGTTAAAAAATTGAGTAATTGAAATACTCTGTAAAGTTTATTTAATTTCGCCATCAAACTGATGACCTGAATAACCTAATAGCGCGGAAAACTGAAAGGCTATCTCCAATTATTTTGCAAACATGCAACATGATATTCAAAGCAATCAGTAAAGATTAATTTGAAGGAAATTTCTTTGCTGGAATAGAGGATGGGGGTTTGCAATTTCATACTCAAACTGAAAAAAAATCATGGCGTGATTTTGTTTTCGTTAATTTTTAATCAAGACTAGTTTGCTGCCTTAAATAACAAAATGAAATTGCAAATGCTTTTAAAAAAACCCATAAAAACCTGTGCATTTGACACTGCTTTGGCAGCAGTGTGTGTGTGAGGTGGCAATTATTTTTAAATGGATCTATGAATATTTACCTCATCTTTTCATATTCTTGAGATGTTGAAAGGACTCGCTCTTCTCCAATGTAGACTTCGATGAAAGGAGTGCAGCCATTCCTGTGAAATTTTTAAGAAAGCATCTTCGTACAGATCTTTACTTCAGGGTAAAACAACATGCATGGCATACTATAACTATGCAGTATAATAGTACAAATTTGTTGTTAATTTGAAAACCTGTTGGACAAAGTAAAAAAGAAATAAAAAAGACAGTAAGAGATTGATAATTTTCAAAGTCCAATTTTGGGTCTGGTATATCATTTGGTACAGGAAATACTGAAGGAGTTTTATTTCAGTGCCTTTGAATATAGTTTGAACAAAATTTCTGAGGTCCTCCATACACAAAACGGAGTCCCAAAGACAGTTCTTCACTTGAGAATGAAAGGTTTCTAACAACATATTCTGTATTTTTAACCAAAAAAATAAATAAATATAAGACACTAGTTTGGGGATTGCTACTACTGTAACAGAAGAAAAACCCCATCCATCTCTACATTTTTCTTTGATCAAGTGATCACATCAATGCGAAACCCAGATAACCATAGAAGAGAGCATTGTGGATACAACCTGCAACAATCAATAATTCAAACCCGCCCCAAAAATCAGATGAGAGCCCCAATCCTCTCATACCAGCAGTCACATATTATTGTTTCTGGAGGACAGATACTGTATCACAACTGTTAAGGTTGCAAAAAAACACAAAGGGCTATCAGGCATTGTTTATTTAGTTGAGCTTCTAAAGCACTGTCGACACTACTATACAGTCATATCAGTGCCTGGAAGTAGATTAGAACAATAGCAACACAAAGAAAGAAGTAGAAGTAGCAGACAACACCATAGCGCCAGCAGATCACCAACATTAGCAAAGCACTGCAAAAATGCCCAAAACTCACTTCATCTTGTTGAAGAGTGGCAGTGGTCTCAGCTGTAAGGACTTGAGCATGACTGGCCGGTTGTGGGGTAATACTGGTTTGTCAGCCACCATCTGACCAATGTAGTCAATGTATCTGGGGGAGGAGATATAGCTAGTTAGAGGTGGTGGTGGTGGTGGTAGTGGGGGGGGGGGGGGGGGATCAGAGTCACAGCCATCTACCCTTTCTGGTTTGGTTTGGTCTTTTGTATAACAAAACCCCCAATGAATGCTTTTTGCACAGCATTTTAACTTATAAAGGTGATGCCAAGTACAGAAAAATAAGCTAAAAACCTCTCTAGTGGACACATGAAAAAAAGGGGGCAGTTTCAGTACAGAACTTATATTACAGGTCATCTCATTCATCAAACTGAAAAGAGTTGTATCTAGACTTAGCATGAACAATGGTGAGAAGTCTGCTAAATCACAGTAAAACCTCGGTATAACGGACTCCTTTTGGACCGAAGATTTTGAACAAGTTAGCTGAGGTAGGTAATAGCCAATAAATGTGATATTGATTAAAATCCTGTCAGTGAAGCCGCGCTAAGAGAAATGTTGATTACATTACCATTCTTGGGTACTATCACTTCTGGTCGTTTGATTTTTCCCCCAAAGCCACAATTCACCATGTATGTAGGTTGAAAGTCAGTTTTGACCAACAAATTTATTTAAAAAAGAACATTATAGCGAAAAAAAAACCATGCGTTTTAGACACAGCTTATAATGGGACTCGGGACTTAGTGAATGTTACAGCCGAGTGTATGTTTTAAGACAGGGGTATGCAACACCAAAATTCTTCTGTATTACCTCTTCTGTGATGGGGCGATGCCAGGCTGGGATCTTCTTGCTGTAAACAGATGCATGGCGGCTGAGGCGTTCTCAAAAAGTCGGCAGAACACCAGGAAGGCTCCTATCACACAGGCTGAGTTGGCTTTTCCATCCTGTAAAAGGATAAAAGAGGAAAAAAATTAACAAGATTAGAAACATCCTGAAATGGTAAACTTAAAATCACCAATGAAAACTTGTTTAAAGTTAGCATGCCATGAAATCATTTTTTTTTTTACCTTATTGAGAGAGAGAAAGAAAAGAGATAGAGACTAGAAGTATAAGGAAAAAATAGGGAGAGAGTGTGAAAGAGATGAGATGAGATAGAGATTAGAAAGAGGAGAGAGGGAGAGAGAGAGGGAGAGAGAGAGAGAGAGAGAGAGAGAGAGAGAGAGAGAGATTAGTACCTCTGATGTTGCTGTAAAAATGAATTTTCCAAGATGATGATAAACAAATGAATACATTTTTTTTTTACTTCAAATTTTTACCATCAAGAGTTAAGGTAATCAAAGAAATGAGTTTCTACCCTCCGTCCTCTCTATGGGGGAGCAATAACCAGCTTCTAGGGCCTACACCATGAAGTTTAATGGCCTCAAAGACAGATGAAGACATCGAAACACGAAAAGATTAATTGACATGCAAGGAAAGGAATGTCAAAAAGGCAATATTCCTGGCGCCTCTGAACTAATGACTTCTAATTAACTAACTTTGAGAAAAAGCGTAAGTTATCAAACAACTCACCAAACAGTGGACAACACAAATGTTCTTCGGGGTCTGCCTGAGCCACAGGTGCATGTTTTTACATATAGCATAGAGGTTGGTCAGGGGAGGGGCTTTCTTGGCTGCCCAGCCACATTCAGATACCTGCGGAAATTTAACATTTTTGTCCATTGCTCTGTGGTGAAAGCAAAAATAATTGGGAAAACATAAACGATAATTATTATAATATGGTTTAAGGAGAGCTGCACTTTAAAGAGTCAAACAAATTGTCTCAAATATAATCAAGAATGGTTTCATACCTTAACTTCAGCTCCTGATGCCTTTCGTTTATCCAACCCCCCCCAATCAAAATAAATAAACAATCATAATAAAATAAAAAAGAACTCGATTAATTTTTTGGGAAATTCAGGGTATAATGAAAGAAGAAAAAGCAAAGCAAAGCAAACTCACCCTGTTCTCAAACTTGGCAACTCTGTATGTTCTTTGACTTAGATTGTATACAGCATACGTGCCGTGGTGCCGTGATTCCAGGAATGCTCTGACATCGTCAATACTGTTTTTGATTGCAGATTCCACTCCTTCTGCTGGGTAGGACATCACTGAAACAAAGTAAAAAGAAAAATATTGTATTCTTAAAACACAGCAGAAAGTGCATTCATTTGAGAATGTGATAAGTCTGTCAGAGTGATAACTAGAGGCAAAAGAGATGGTAGCTGGCAGGGAAAGTAAGTTAAAGTAAAAAAAAATAAATATGACATTGTTAAGACCATAGAGCCTGTCTTATGGGAAAAATTGGTTGACTGCTAACCAAAATATCTTCTTCTTTCAAGATTATAAAGCACAAAAAAGTCCTTGATCCTAAAACAAGATTCTGAAAGCACCAATAAACTTTGCTGATTGGTTCACTTTGGCTTTTGTCAATGCACCTTGTACAGGGTGACACAACTTAAATGATACAAGAGGCACAGCCTCTATTTCTAATCTAAGAGGCAGGAACTCAGATTTTAACATCTATCTCTCATAGCACCACAAACTACATACATAATGAATGAATATGATTGGACTCAAATAATACTCTGTCTATCATCTTACCAACAATTCTTGAAGTGATGTAGGATATATCCATATCTGTTTTGTTGATGGTGCTGTGAAAATAGAAAGGGAATAATCATTTTCTAAAATCATAGACCATTGCTTCCCTTTATATTGTCTGGTCAATACCACTATATACTTAAAGGATGGGTACAACTGGTCATAAAGAGTTTTGAGTATTAACATCCAGGCCAGGTACTTTGGTACTAACAGAAAGTGTAATACAATTAAGAAAAAGATGTTAGGATTTTTGTTCCAACGGACGAAAAAAATAAATAAATCCTGAATTCAGTGTGAATCCTGAGTATGCACAACCTTGACACATGAACAGTCAAAACACCTAGCTGTAGACAGAGAAAGATTTTATCAGTGTGCTAATGTTTTAGTGCCTGTAACATGGCAGCTTGCACTGTATGCTTGAAAGGGAACTAAGATTGTTCTAGATGCTATCAAGTCTGCTGGGGTAATTATATCAACTGTTAAGTACCTAGAGCTGAGTACACACAGGAATAGGGGACTGCACAAATAAACTACATTATTATTATACACTGAAAAAAATTCTCTGAAAACACAACACAAAGTAAGAAATACCCTCACTATCACCTATAAGAGGTTCCTTACTTTGATACAGTCTCCATGACTTTGCTTGAGGCATCCTTAATGTTCTTGAACATGCTGCCCGCGCCTCCTTTGAGAGAGCTGAACAATGAGCCTGCAGCGCCAAAGCCACTGTCGCTTGGCTGACTCGGGGGCTGGTTGTATGGCTGTCTCCTCTCTGGAGTGTCTATGGATGGACGAGTTGGGCAACAAATCATGAATGGGCCCACGCCTGAACTACACAGTTGTTACTATTACATCATTCAACTTATCGCCAGCTTAATTCTTTTTCGTGTTATGTCCAAGCTTTTTGCAAGGAGAGCTTGTGATTTCAACTCTCTGGTTTGAAAAGTGAAATACTCCCCAGTTGTTACCCAAGACTTGGAGATAGCACAACAAAGAACGAGCCGGAAAAAATTTTCAAGTGCCCTTGTAGTCCGATTCGGATCCCTACTTTCTTTCAAACTGACTTCATATAAGAAATTATCATCTTGGTAGCCATTTTGGCCCTATTATCACAAATGTGAATCCATTGTTTAAAGAGTCATATTAAAAGTTGGATTTTCGTTTCTTCCCTTTGTGTTGAAGCTTCCAAAACGTAGATCTTGCATGGTAAACTGGTAAAATTTAACAGAAAAGAAATGTTCGACTTGACTTTTCTGATATATACCTGAGTTTTTCTTCAACAAGTCACTGCCCAGCCCTACTCACCAGGGGGTGAAGCATAAGCCATTTTGGGGAAAGATAACGGTTCTCTGAGGTTCACTCCTCTGGCTTGAGCAATCTCGTGCAATCGGTCAATCACGTCACTGATACCTGGCCTCTCCTCCGGGTTCACTCTGAGCATACCACCTGGGGGAGACACAAACACAACAGTGGCATTTCCCTCCTCTACAATTCAACACCTTATCTTTTTTATTTTTTAATTCAAAAGCTACTGGACCCAAAACAACAACAACCGTACCTCAAGATAAAACAAGAGCAGGAGCGAATCAAATTACCCAGCAGAGAATAAGAAGCTAGAATGACTGAAAAGCTGGCTCTTATAAATAAATTATTGCACAAGTTGTGGTTGTTGATCGCGACATGTTTTATGAGTGAAATTACCTAGTTGTAATCATAAGCTTTAATGAGTGAATGCAACTTGCAATTTGAAAAATATATATCTTGATCTACAACAAACAATGAGGCACACAGTGTTATTCCAAATGTGAAATACCAAGTTTTGATATTCCACGCATAGGGTATAAGAATTTATTTCACCAGAAGCATAATGAAAAACTATCCTTTGCATGGCTTAGTTAGTTAGTTTAAAGTTAGTTGTTTATAGAGGCGCCAGCACCTTTGGCTGTTTTAGCATAAATCTGTTCCACTGAAGAGACAAAACTTAACTAAAAGCCGCCATGATACTGAGATTTTGAGAAAATAACTGAAATTTGATGAAGCTATGTCCCTAAACAAAAGGATAGTTCATACACACAACTAACATAGAGGCTGGAAAGGAAAGAAATGTCTAAAATAACTGATTTGAAAATAAAGTTCAGTGAAAATAATGGAAGCAACTCATAAAATGGAAAAACCAGTATCCTTGTAAAAGTTTGGGACACTTACGTATGAGGTCATGGAAGAGATCATATTCAGTGTCTGACTCAGGTATGACGAAGTTTGCATTGATGATCCTGAGTTTGGCCGAGTCCTCAAAAGGGTGGTCGTAAAAACACAACTTGAAGAGAAGACAGCCTAAAGCCTGAGGAGATTGAGAAAAAGAGAAGCTGTTATTGTAGCACTGCAATTTCTACTGTTAAACCACACACGAAGCAATAATATAGTATGTGAACACATAGGAGAAAACACTGAAAGTTGATAGCATGACTTTGCACTAAGGATGTTTAAAGTTCATAGCCTTGAACGTAAACAGATGCTGAAATCCTGTGTGTGTGGATAAGAAAAGTCTGTGATGGGTGAGTGGAATGTGGACTAGCATTGTTTTCTAAGCGACTTCCACCATACACTGCAGTAAGCTATTCAACGACTACTTTGCACTTAAGAGCCATTTAATCCAAGGAAGCCTTGAGATCACATCATTCTACTTCGGCAATCTTAAGGGGCCAATAAAAGCTTTCCAGATCTGAGATGCAGAGCATAGCTCTTAAGGTCTGAATGACCACTTACTGAGTAAACAGGCCAACACCAACAATTGAAACATTAACAAAAAGTTTTGATAATGGCAGTTGACAAGTGAGAGAGTTTTAAGAACTGCCTAGCATACCCATATATCACAAGCTTCGTTGATTGGAAAGTTCTGGTACAAGTCGAGCATCTCAGGCGCCCTGTACATGGGAGTTGTGTTCTTGGTGATCTGGGGAAGGAAAATAACAAATACAATCTTCAACAACATATACATATTTCATAAAATATTGATATTTAATTGTTTAGCAATTTTTTGTCTCAAACACTGACACTGATAGAAGAAATATAGGTCACAACCCCCAATCCAATACTGTAACTAGTTCAACAAATTTTACGCCACACCATAACTTGCTTCAGGTCATCAGAAAGCTACTACCATGTCTCTCTCTCTCTCCAAACATTGAAAAAAACAACCCCTCAGACATCCATAAACAAGTGTCTATGTGTAAAATTTACATTAAAAATATCAACATTTCCCAGGCAATTTACATTCTTCCAACCTTCGCAATATTCCGATCGCATCCTATCCAGATAAAAGTCAAATCTAGAGAAAAACAATATATATCTAAGGCCATTCATAAAAATGAAACTCACATAAAAATCTTCACAAACCGCTAATCTAAAATGAAATATGCACGAGTCACAAAAGTGTCAAAATCGACTTATCCCTAAAAACTACCAAAAGGCTAAAACATAAAAAAGATGACATCTCTATAATTGATTTTCTCAAAACAACTCTAGATCTACTGCTACTGACCTCATCTTCCACCAAGCTGCGTTGAATGGCCGACCAAGAGGAGTCTGGGTAGTGAGCCTCTGTTGTGGCACTGCCAAAGTCACAAAGCTTGATTGTGCCTTGTGAGCTGATGAGTAAGTTCTCTGCCTGCATTGAATAAAGAGGGAAAACGTGTGACAAATGCCTTATTTTTGGGGGGTTTACTAAATTGTATGGTTATGGTTTTTTAAGGCACTATCGACACAGTAAAGTCACGTAAGGGCCAGGAAAAAGAAAAGACAAGAGCAACATTTAAAAAGAAGGAGAGTAAGTACTCCACAGCAGAACGCCCACCAACCATCAGCTATAGACTTTTGAATTGCTTAGGACTTTGAATTACACAATCACAAACATGCTATCCTTGCCTTCAAATCTCTATGCACTATCGCCGGCTTCTGTTTGTGCATGTGCTGCACCGCCCGGCAGCTCTGATAAAACACACGCAGGACCTGGTCAAAAGGAAGTGGCTTCCCTCTGTTGTTCAATTCGTCCACCAACTGACCGCCCGAGCAGAGCTCAGTGAGAAGCAGATACTCCGACTGACCATGATCTGACTGCTCTTTGCTGATGGCTGCTGCTGTGATGAATTGGATGATATTGGGGTGGCCGGAGAGCTTTTTCTGGGAAAAATTAAAAAAAAGGTCTTACCAGTAATTCAAGCACAAAGGAGAACAAGCAAACAATACCTGAAAAAGGAATGACTTTCCTTTAGATAATACATGGTGCAGGTTTTGCTAGATTTCCATGGAACGTTGTACATCCAATTTTCCCAAATAGTTTAAAAGTGTTTATCTCAATTTTCTCAAAACTGCACCTTTCCGACTCTCCTCGTTCAAATGTTGATAGTGTTTCAATACATAAATGTAGAAACAAAAATTTCCACAGATTTATGGAGCTTGAAAAGCTTTTTAACTGTGATACACATATGTCAATATGACCAAATTATGAAAGGAACTAATTGTGTCAGCTTGTGACCTGTAGCAATTCTCTGTAATTCAAGCACAAGCACACAGACAGATAAGCAAATTTTATCTGTTTCACAAGGATTGATATAGGGTAGTTCATTTTGAAAGTAGACACACATTATTACAATACTACAACTACACTTTTGTTTGCTTTATTGAGGTTTTGCGGCACTATGGACATCTCAAGGTAATTCCAGGAAGTAGATCAATAGGCAATGTATGAAATGTGTTCTATTTCTCTAGAAACATGTAGAGAAAAACATCACACACTATTTCTCTAAAAAACACAGAAAGCCTACAGTGCTAAATTTGAAGCAACTATCACATTCTGTATGGTCTTTCTGATTTGCAAATTTTAGATTTATGTAAGGACTTGTTTAGAGAGGCATATTTCTTCTTGTAAAAAAACATTTCACTCTTTTCCTGAAATGACCAGGCATTCTATAAAATGCTTGAATTCTGGAAACACATGGCATTGACACGAAAAACAGATGAAAAATGATGTAAGGCATACGTGATGGAACCTCCAGAAGAGAGGGTTCTGTACACAGCAGTCACTCATTGCCAGGCGGTGAGAAAAACCCAGCATGTCTTACAAGATAGAGAAGACTGCTACAGCCTTATAATAACAATCACAAGTGTGGAGGGATCATTTCATTTCCCATGGAACAAAACTTGGAAATCCATGTTGAATCATATCCATTGGTTGAACTGTAACATAAATAAGAATACATCCATGCTGGAAGAACTACATCTCTACACATTCACATAATCCAAAGAATTCTCCGCAGCCACAATGTTACTTCACATCAAGCATCTTCCAACAACAACTTCAGTAAACTCTCGCAACTGCTGAGTTATATACTGCAAAACGAAACACGAGAAGCAAAACACAACCGACGAAGCCTAGATCCTTCCCGTTAATGTGAAAGCATCGAATGTGAAAACTTAATGAGAGTTCAGTGAGCCATAGTGGTAGCTCCAGCAACGGGATGATTTAGACCGACCGCATGCAAATCCAACTTTGACATTAGGTCAGATAATGATATGAAGGAGTTTATGACAAAATGGGATATAAGCCAAAATACCGCATTCTTAGTTGATTCCCTTTTTGTACTCAAAACTGAGGCTGGCAGACAATGCCTAAAATTCACTCAACAAAATGTACTAAAACCCATGATTAATGTGAATTAAATTTTTTTTTTTTTTATAAAATTCATTGCAAGCCAAGGCAATATAACTACAAATATTTGAGCTTGACAAAAATGGATATATAGCATTTTGTCACTAAACCCTTCCTATGTGAAGACTATCAAATATCAGTTACCACCTGTGACCCCAACAGTATGGCAGCTCAGCGCTCTCTTCTCACTTCTCCAAACTGTTGTCAGGTGAATATGTAACTTTGAATATAGAATGGTAATAATACAGGTATCGCGTATTTGCTTCATAAAAGTTTGGAGATAGCCCTGAGCTCAACAGTATGTGAGTTCAATGCTATCTTGTCATTTGTACAAATTGTTGTGAGGTGAAAATAGGGCTTTTAGTATACAACGGCAATAGTGCTAATGTCACACGTTCACTGTACAGAAGTTTGGAGATAGCACCGAGTTCACAGGTTGATGGAGAGAAAGAGCACCTGGTGAGATCATGTGACAAGGCTGTGACAAAGAGGAAACTTACCAGATATTTGATCTCCTCAAGGACAGCTTTGTTCTTCTCCTCATCATTGGCTAATAATCTCTGGAATAAAAAAAAACAAAAAACAACAACGTTTAGTGGTTGGGTTTTAGATTTACTCCCATTAAAACACTCAGGTCATTTTTAATACCAGCTAGGTTTGGTTGGGTCTTGGTTGTATGCCCCTTATAACTAAGGTCAATTTAGAAGCAGGTTAATTTGACCCTGTTGGTCAGGGACGCAAGATCCCAGCAGAGAGACAAAGGTGGTTCTGCAACATGAAGATTGAATTTCCATCCTCTACATAATAGGCAAAGCCTCTAACCATTACATCACAGATCCGGTCTAGTACTTTGAATTTAAAACATATGCTGTGCAGCTAGTCCAAATTGAAATGAGTGGTAAGTCACATATTTTGGCCATGTAGAGTTATTTGGTATCACAAGAAAGCCTGTTTGATTCCTTAGAGAAAAAATTATCTTAAAAGGTACGAATCTACACATCCAAGCAAGATCAGAAAAGGGGAGAAACGTTGCTTCATAGCATTGCAACGTGGTCTTAGTAGCAGTTGCCGCACTGCTGCCAATACATATCAATTCTGAGACACAATGAGACGGGAGTTTCCCCATATATCTTATATAATCTTTTTTTCCAAAAATCTAATCTGAAAGCAGTGTCAGATACTGCAAAAAATAAAATTTACTCTAACACCTAAATTGACTTTGCAGGACTTCTTCTAAACTTTAGGATCTGCAACTTACAAAAATGTTGGACAGATCAAAAGACATACATGTATCTATCTGTCCATCCATCTATCTATCTACATGTATCTAGTTACAGATTTGCTACATAACTCTTAATAAAACAGTTTTTTTTTATAAAAAACAGAGTGCTCATCAAATAAACAATGTAAGTATTAGCATTGATGCCTTACCTTCAAAGCATATTCTTTTCCAGAACTGACATCTTGTGCCACAAACACAAAGGCAAAGCCACCTGGGAGGATGGAAGAAAAAGAGAAAACTTAATCAATCTCCATGGATGTGTTGATACTCTTTTAATATCTCAAGTTGGTGGATTTTGTTACAATGCCCTTTGCAGAATGACAAGAACATTAAAGAGGCGGGTCCCCTGTTTTTAAACGAACATCTTGGATAGGCTAATTTCTCTACCGCACAGTATTTACTTTCCAGTGCCTCCGAAAAGACACACCATTGTATGAAAAAAGTATATCTACATTAAAAAACAATAGGCATGAATATTTTAGGGAGATAAAAAAGAAATAGAAGAGAATGAAAACACTAGAACGTGGAGCAGTGGTCAACGCTGATCTGTCTACATCACCTGTGGCGTCCACAGCTCAATGACCACTGCAGTAAAAGTTTACAGAAATATTTCAGTATCCAAGAGCTCTTCCCAACATCACAATTGACATATTGTCTGCCCTGTCCAGTCACAGTGTACCATTTATGTGTCTGGTCCTCCCGTATGCTAAACTCCTTGCATCTGGTGGGGGAAACACCTTGTGAATGTATGCTACATTTAATACCAGTGTATTTTATACGATACACAGGTAAATTTCAGTGTTTTAAAACTACTCGCATGAAAGCGACTTTATGAGCTAGTGTGAACATGATCAACACATTAAGCGAAGCATTTCCACCAGGTGTGTCCTCCCCCAGGTGCGGAAAGTTTCATGCATACCAGGGCTGATGATCAATACACAACACACACTGGCTACACAACCATGGACAATTACAACAATAATTAGGCCTGTTTATGATACTGCAAAATGCACTTTGGACGGAGCTCATGAAACAAACACAACTCGATGATGATCTGGTTCAAAAGAAATACAGCTCGATCTTTCTTTTCATCTTGGGGGGGGGGGGGGGGGGGGGGGGGGGGGGGGGGGGGGGGGGGGGGGGGGGGGGGGGCGGGGGGGGGGGGGG
>JAUKPP010300871.1:0-11831 GCA_032273245.1 Phyllaplysia taylori
GGAGGGTAGTGGGGGGGGGGGCGAATTCGGACTGTGTATAATCTGGATTTCATTGTACGGGAAAGAACTAAAATTCTTTGTATTTATTTGCCGTAGAGGAAGAAGCCAATTGCAATGAGCAAAAGTGGGAAAGACTAATAATTAACTGCATCACGATAATCATTTAGCTATGTGGGTTGTCTGAAAATTAGTCTTGTTTACGGCAGGCATTTGAGCCAAAACTGGATCCCCTTGGTGTGACCCTAATTGGCGATCTGGCAGAATGCGACATGGAAAAGATCAAGTCCCTGGCACACATTGAGCTGACTGCGCTATTTGACCACTACAGCATTGTCTACTCTCGTCCTAAGAGAAAGAAAAAAATGAAAGGTGAGGAGTTATTTTTGGTTTGTTTCTTCGTTTTACATCCCTCGGAACGCTGTATGGTCATTTTAGATCCTGGCTACTTCAACCCTGCCTGTCACACAGGGCCAATTCAGGCTGAGAGGGGCTCAACACTCCAGCAGAGAGATGGAGATGTTTTCCCAACCTGGGATTGAACTTGACAGGCAGGGTTAAAGTAGCCCCTCTCTTACATGGCCTTACAGTATTGCAAGGGGCGTAAAACTGGTAACCAAACCTTCCCGGGGCTGAAATGACTTCATATCATGTATAGTGGGATAAAAACCTACAAAATTACTTTTTATTTTATCACGTTGAAAGAGATTTTACATCGGATGCGCCAGGAAGACCATAAAGAATATCTTTGCGAGTTTGCAATGAAAGTGAATTAAACTACAGATAAATCCATAGAGTCTATCGCTCATTGTATTGTATCTGTGTCTATGTGCTTTTCAGACCACGGTATTTTCGGGGTCCCTCTTGATCTGTTGGTGGAACAGGACCAGAGAAGATCTCCCGGCACAAACGTTCCACTGGTGTTCCAAGCTGTGAGTATGGGGGGAGAGTGTGTGTGTGTGGGGGGGGGAGAGACATTTTACATCTTAGGAAGGTTTTTTTTTTTCTGTGGGTCTTCGACCAAAACTCTCTCTTTTGTTACTCTCAAGAAGTCCCTATTTGTGACATAGGATATATAGTGGTGTTGGATTCTGACCACAGTTCTTTTTTTTCGGAAACGAATGAGCGCTCGCAGCTGGTTTCTGCAAATAACGAATTAGTTAATCTTCTCAGTGCTAATATCATATGTCTCCTTGTTTGTTTATGTATTTATTTCTACACAGTGTATTAGTGTGGGTCAAATTTAAAAGTAGGCTGATATCACGAACCAAACGTTCATGCAGTTATTCCACATATTTGATATACCCAAAAAATACTAGGAAAATGCAAAGATCGGAAAGTAATCTACCCCCGTTTTTTTTCTCTTTGTCTCTATTACGCATGTAGTATAATAAAAGTCTTCATAGCTGACCTTTTTGGGGCTAAAACAGCCAAAGATGCTGATGCATTTATAAACAACTAACTAAACTAAAAAAAATTAAGTAAAAGAAAAGAAAAGAAAAAAAAAAAAATAATGAAAAAAACCCCCAACAAACTAACTTTTAACTAACAATTAGCTGATCTCTTTTGGATGGACATGAAAAATGAAAATTTTGCTTCTAAAACTGACCTTAAAGTATTTCATAGTGTGTCAAACCAGAAGGATTCCAAAATTAAAGCTCCATAATGCACTATCATTTTGTTATTGCTTTTAATTACAAAAAATTGCTTTTAAGGTTATAAACTGTTTTCAAAAGGAGATTTCTGTGTTATCTATATATATATTTTAGAAGATGGGGGTGAATGTGTCACCCTACAGACTAAACTATACAAGCTACAGACTTTAAAAAAATTACATAGATGGCATTTGCTACCAGGACGATGAAGTTTATCATTAAAAATGTTTTAGTTGAAGCATGTATTTTAAAAAAATAAAAAGCTGCATTGCTATATAATGCCAGTATTTTACCATGTTTGCTTTGTTTCTTCTAGCATTCCACCATTTTAATAGATATCTCCGTTCAAATCTAACGTGAACTAAAGAGTAAGAGCATATTGGGAATTCCCGTTGCCGCCTCTTGGCATTGGCGTGAAAAAAATCAAGTGAGAAAGCTGGAAACAAAAGAAAGACTTGCGAAAGGAAAATTAGAACGGGAGTAGGGATAGAGAGGACCGGTTTTTACGTTGATGCAACTAGATTTCTACCAGTAATCTTATAATAGAGTTAAGTCGTAGGCATCCCCATCTATCAAGTAGTGGACTTGGGTTCTACTACACTGTCAGAAATTTTTCAATCTTGAGAGAGCAAGAGAGGGAGAGAGACACTGGAGCAGAGAGGCCCCAACCCTATTGATTTAAGAAAGACAAAGAAAGAGAGATGGGGAGAGAAAGAGAGAGCATGAAAAGGGCAAACAGAAAGGGTCTGTACTGTTATAGAGATAGCGAGAGAGACAGAGAGAGAGAGAGAGAAAGAGGGAGAGAAAGAGAGAGAGAGAGATGCAAAGGAAATCAAGGTGGAAAGAAATTGTGTGGAGAGATCATATGTAAGTATCCCCGCCTGTCATTGGCGAAAATAGAGTTCGATTCCACCACTGAGGGAATTTTTTCCTTCACTTTGAGAGACAATCAGAATGTAGAGTAGAATGAATGTACACAAAGAATGGCCTAGAAAATCACACGATACCAGAAAGACGGACAGAGAGAAGGATGTTATGATAAAAGAAACAAAAACCAATGTTATCATGTTAAAAAACAGGGATCTGAATTGTTAACTGTTGCCCTACCAAGAACTGGAGACAGGCATTCTGTATTTATTTTGTCTCCAAATGCACAAACCAGAAAATATGTTCTCTATGAAGAGTTCTGTATTGAAAAAAGCATATGACTACCTATTCATTTGTTCTGATCTAAAATGTTTCATTTGTTTGCAGGTTTCTTTGTTTTGAAATTGTCATTGCTATGTTTCACTTTCAGTATAAAGCTGACCATATTTCCTTCCGACCCACCCTTCCCTTTCCAATTACCCCGAGCAAGGCCGGGTACTCAGCTAGTAGTTCTATATTTGGGTCTGTTTGAGTGTGTGTGTGTCTGTGTGTGTGTGTATGTGTGTATGTGTTTGCATTATCACACCACAGCAAATTTCTCCTGATGGAGATCAATCGAATATTATATATATTTTTTTTTTTTAAATCTCTTCTCTTATCCTTTTGGCCAACCCTATCCCTCTATCTGTGTCTGCAGATGATCAACTTCCTGGAGAAAGAGGGTTTGTGCACTGAAGGCATCCTGAGAGTGTCAGGGGCGGAGACCAGGGCAAAGGTAAGACATATCATATTTATAGTGGTTTGGTTTGGTTTGGTTTGGTTTGGTTTGGTTTGGTTTGGTTTGTGACTAAAGCAGCAAAAGAAGCTGATGCCTCGATGAATAAGTAACTTCTGAATTCTTGGTTTAGTTTGGGCTTAACGTCTCTTGCAACACTCTACGGGCATATGAAAGACAACCAACCTGGGCTGAGAGGGACAAATCCCAGCAGAAAGACGGAGATGTCCGTTCACATGGGGGATTGAACTCGACTCTTGCATGATGTGCGAAGAGCCTAACCATTACCCTACAGGCGCCGGTATTTGTAGTGGGTACTTGGTGGGCAATCTGGTGTGGTAATCTTGTTTTACTTCTATCTATGTGTTACTGTTGTCCTCATCTGGTGGTGTTGGAAGCCTAGTGGTTAGGCTGCCAGACTCATAATCGAAAGGTTGCGGGTTCGAATCCCAGCTCGGCCCGACGTTGTGTCCTTGGGAAAGGCATTTTGCATGAATTTTCCTCACTTCACCCAGGTGTAAATGGGTACCTGGCTATAGACAGCGAATGTTCTTGTCCGTATGTTAGTGCTGTAAAATTTCAACTTATCAAAAAACTGTTTAAAAGGATATCTTACCATCCATCTATCCCTCTGTCTGTTGCAGCAACTCCGACAAGATCTGGAGGAGAAGTTCTATCAGGGCCTGTTTGCTTGGGGCGACGCCGGACCTCACGACGTCGCTGTGGTGCTCAAACAGTTTCTGAGACAACTTCCTGTGCCGTTGCTCTCCTACGACTACCTCGACGCATTTCCACAAGTCAGCAGTAAGTGTGCTGTATGATACTGACGATAAGATATAGGCTTACTTGATCCCTCTTTGAGGGAAATTTTGTAGCACCACGGCTCCTAATGAGTTGCAGGAATGGGTTTCCCATTTTGCACTAGGGACAGGGTATATATTTTTTTTTTTATTGAAATTTAGTTTTTTGTTAATTGACTTCATTGGCCATACCAGCGCTGCGGTGTAATGATTAGGATCTTCACCTGTCATGCGGAAGACCGGAGTTCGATTCCACGCGGGGTCGATCTGGTTTTTTTTGGGCCGGGATATTTTTCTTCTCAGCCTGGGTTGGCCCTGACAGGTAGGGTCAAAGTAGTCCGTCTCTTAAATGACTTTACAGTGTTGCAGGGGATGTAAAACTGGTAACCATATCATTGGCCATTGATCTGTCTAGAAAATGAATAGTGAAACAAAATCTGTTTTCTTTCTACATATTAATGAATCATTTTAAAAAGTTCGTTTATGGAGATTAGTTTATTTGATATCCCTTTTCACAAACAGCAATTGTGCAAAATGTTTACTTCACAAAACTGTTCATACCTTTTACTTGTGTCTTCCAATTTGTCCAAAGTATTCTTTAAACTATATGGAGGAAGAAAATAAAGCTAAGTCAAAATGGACATTCTGTGTCTTGTATCACATTTGGAGCTGTGGTGTCAACATTTAGGTGAACCCCGTAAGCCTCAGCATAGTTAGGTGCGTCTTGCTTATTCATATGCTTGTATTTGCCATGCCACAGCAAATTTCTCCAAGAGATCAATCAAACATGATCTAACCTTATCAATTTGAAGATTTTATCATAAAATTATTGTCATTGTTATTATTATTATCGTTATTACTGTAGTATTTTTAATTGTTTTTGAGATTATTATTACTACTGTTCAAAATTATTTCGGACATTCTATTCTATTCAAAGGGGAATAACCAGGATAATGGTTCCCTAATTTCTATTCAAGTAGTTGTTTCCCTTCGATTAGAAATCTTTTGTTTTTGTTTCTGGACTGAATTGTGTGAGGACACAATAAATGTAATTTTTAGTATTCATTTACACTTCTTGTAGTTAACCCTGTGAGTGACCACAGGGTTTTTACATTATCTTATCTTATCTTATCGTATCTTTTAGTCCATTAGAGGTCCGTTAAGTGTTGCGAGATTGTAGAGAAGAGTGATAAAACTGTTACTGTGATAATTATTAATGGACCTTTTTTTCGTGAGGACTATGAGCATTTCTTGAACCTGTCAGTTGTGAATAAAAGTATGTGTGTGAAATGTTAACAGCTTTGGTTCTCAGTCTAATTAGTTTCACGGACAGTGTTGTTTTACTTGTAAACTTAAGTTTGTGTCAACCCCAGTTTCCCTACATTTTCTCTGTTATTATAACTTATTATTATTATTATTATTATTATTATTATTATTATTATCATTATTATTATTATTATTATTACTACTATTATTTAACTGTTTTTAATTGTTGTTATTACTATCATTATTATAATTGTAGTATTTTTAATGGTTGTTATTATTGCTATTATTTTATTACCATTGCCTGATCAAGATCCCTTTCTTATCTTCCTCAGGTATTCCTAAGACCCTGGAGCAATTGAAAGCTCTCAATTTGTTGATCCTTTTGTTGACAGATGAACATAGAGACACTCTCAAGGTAGAAATACAGTATAATCTTGGTATTACGTACTCGGCTTAAAACGTACATGCTGATGTAACATTATTCCCGTCAAGTCCCCAGTCCCATTGAGTATTTTTACTCTTTATATACAATGTCTCAAATATGCTTTTTACTTACTTTTTGCTATATTGTTCACTTTTCAACCTGCGCTGTGGTTTAATGGTTAGACACTTTGCCTGTCATGGAGAAGACCCAAGTTCGATCCAGAGCGTGGACAATGTGGCTTTTTTTCTGCTGGGATTTTTTCCCTCTCAGCCCAAGCTGGCCCTGACAGGCAGGGTCAAAGTAGCCCTTCTTTTAAATGACCTTACAGTGTTGCAGGGGCTGAAAGCGGGTAACCAAACCAAACCAATCACTTTTCAAAGAATTTGTTGGTCAAAACTTTGTTTTTAAAGTAGATGTTTGTGGCAGGTGATCCAGTGTAGTCTGCTCCTTCTTCATCTTTCAATGTAATGCTCTTGTTCAAATCTACTTCCTGGCTCTGAAATGACCTTACAGTGTCGATAATGCCGTAAAACCTTAGCCAGACAAACAAGCACTTCAGACCTAAACTAAACTGAAGGGCAACTTCCTTTAGGTTCATTAATCCTAAAAAAAAGAAAAATTCAGACCTGAATTAAAACTAAGCCGCACAACTTGTTTCAGGTCCTGCTTCGGTTCCTTCGGAGCATCATCTCGCACAGCAACCGCAACAAGATGGGTCTGAACAACGTGGCAATGATCATGGCGCCCAACCTGTTCCTGGCCACTCCGGTAGGCAAGGGAGATAAGGGCGATTTGGAGCTCGAATTGAAGAAAGCAGCAGGGACGTCGAACATCGTCAAGATGTTAATACATTATCAGGACGTTCTCTGGACGGTTGGTTATTAACCTTTTTTTTCTCTCTTTTTCTCTTTCTCTCTTTGTCACTCTACTCTTTCTCTCTCTCTCTTTCTCTCTCTCTTCTTCACTACTTTACTGCTCTTTCTTTCTCTCTTCTCCTTCATCTTTTTATTCTCTCTCTATCTTTGTCACTATACTCCTTCTCACTCTCTCTCTCTTTCTTCACCATTTTATTGTCTCTCTTTCTCTCCTTCTCACTGTACTTCTCTCTCTCCCTTTCTCTTTCTCTCTCCCCTCTTTCTTTTTAGCTCCACATTCTCTCTCCCTTTGTCACTGTACTCCTTTCTGCTCTGTCTCTCTCTCTCTCTCTCTACCCCTTTCTTTCTGTCCTTATCTCCACCTTCACCTTGTAATATGTATTAAATCATTGGATTCAGGAGAATGAGAGCTATTTTAACTTATATTTGAAACAAAAAATCACCAGTAGCGCTCTGAAATGTATTCATTGATTTGAAATAGCACAGATCCTTGTGACTGAAAAATATACATGTATACGTTTTTTTCTTGATATCTCAGAAGTGCCCAAAAATTACGTATGCCATTATCGTAGAGCAGTGCTGATATATTCTTTTCTGTGCCCTGGTTCAACATTATGTTTTCAACTATATATCTCTTGATTCATATGTTCACAGATTCCAACAGCTTTTATCGCCCAGATCCGACACCAGTATACTACAGAAGCACATAGGAAATCCAAAGAAAGGATAGTGAGTAATTACTATTTTTAGTTTCAGTGGGGTTGAAATGTCTCAACCTAAGTAAGAATTCTATACTGCACATTGTCTCTTGATATTTATTTAAGTTTTATAGATAGCCTACTTTGTTTGCCAAGACATTATAAGATTTATTTTTCATACACTAAGACATAAGTTTTGCCAGTTTTTGTCTTTTGCTATAGTTTATTTATTACTTTCTCTCTCCCATAAGTTGAAACGTTTATCTTTTGCTGTATTTATACCTTTTTCTCTCTGTCTTGCCCATCTTGTGTCATTGATTGTCTTTTGCTATATTTATGACATTCTCTCTCTTGCCCATCTATAAGAATTAGTTTTTCATACGCTGAGACATATGTTGTGTCATTGATTGTCTTTTGCTATATTTATGACATTCTCTCTTGCCCATCCTGCAGTTGTCCCGATTACCTTGGAAAAAAGACAAAGACAGGTCAGACATTTACAAGAAACCTCCACCCAGTCCTGACCAGGTAAGTTTGACTTTCTGTCTTTCCAGCGCTGTGATGTAATTGTTAGGCTCTTTGCTTGTTATACTAAGACCCATATTAGATTTTATATGCGGACTAGCACATCATAGGTCCTAAAGGACTAAGGAAATGAAGGTAAACAGCAGTCTATTGGAGACTGAAAAAGTGTGGAAATCAAAATGACATACTGTGAAAATCAAAATGACACACTGTGAAAATACTGTAACTTCAGTTGTATTAACTCAAGGCATTTCATAATTTGACACAAAGGGCGGGATTAACTCAATAACGATTTCATAGAAAAAAATTATTTTAAAAGATTGGGATTTGTGAGTGTTGCCCGAGCCGTGAAAATAGTGAATACCCTGTATGGCTCGGTATATTGTGGTTACTTGTGTTATCATTAATGTTATTACTTTTAACCCCATTTCTCTCTCAGCCTGAAGTACAAGACGGAGTGATCCGGGTTCAAGCCCCACACTTGACCAAAAGCTCAGCCCTCATACAACTGGACCACACGACCACGGCCGCGGACGTCGTAGCAAAGTTCAAAGGTGGAGATGATGTGCTGCATCGGGATGACAGGTCGGTTGAGGTCAAGTGTGACTGGAGGCTGTGTCTTTACTCTTGAAATTTCTTTTTCTCTTTTTCTTTTTCTTCTTCTTCTCCTCCTCCTCCTCCTCCTCCTCCTCCTCCTCCTCCATCTCCTCCTCCTTCTCCTCCTCCCCCTCCTCCTCCTCCTCCTCCCCCTCCTCCTCCTCCTCCTCCTCCTCCTCCTTCTCCTTCTGTTCCTTCTTGTCCTCCTCTTCCCCCTCCCTTCACCTTCTTCTTCTTCTTTTCCTCCTCACTATTATTATCTTTTTCACCTAATCTGTTGCTGTAAAATCAATTTTCCTTGGATCATATCCTTTCTCTTTTGATCTTTTCAATGTTTTTCTCATGCTAAATTCATGTGAGTTTTTATCACCCCTGTTTTTCTGTTTAACAGCACAATTGATGAGATTCTTCCTCTGCTTCTCCTCAATATTATCTTTTATGTCTAACGTATTACTGTTAAATTATTTTTCCTTGTTTCTTGTTGTTTTTTTCTATCCGAAATACACCTGGGTTTGCTTTTTTCTCCTGTTTCCCCCTTGTTTTCCAGCACAATTGGTGAGATGGAGGAGACCAACGGCCACACGTTCCGCAACCCCAACAATGCTCAATACGCACACGACTCAGACTACCTCTACGAAGTTGGCGGAAATATTGGTGGGTTTTGTGTATTTTGTTGGGGTTTTTTTTAGATTATTGCTGTAACCTTCTCAACACTTTATGTTGACTGTTGCAGTTTTCTCCTTCCACTTCTTTCTTAGTGTTGCTATTGTCATATTTTTTTTCCTTGCATTGAAATCACCTTGCAGTATCGATAGTGCTTTAAAATTCAACGAAATAAAGGTAGAGAGGAGGGTTTAGGAGGCAGATATCATGGGCCTTTTTGCCTGCTATCATACTAGTATGATTTCAACAAGTTCACTGTTGCTGTGGTGTAATGGTTATGCTCTTCGCCTGTCATGCGGAAGACCCAAGTTGGATCCCGAGCGCGTTTTCTGTTGGGATTTTATCCCTTTCGGCCCGTCTCTTAAATGACTTTAAAGTGTTGCAGGGGATGTAAAACTGGTAACCAAACTAAACTAAGCTCAAGAAGTTCCTTAATCCAAACTGATCTAAAATACATTTATCATGCCCCCCCCCCCCCCCCCCCCCTCCCAAGAAAAGGAAATACACAGCTGTGCTTGGGGGTGGGGAGAATGCTAAAACATTTTCACCTGTGGTTAGAAATTCTCATGCTGATCTAACATAAATCAATTTTCCTCGGATCGTATCCTTTCTCTTTTGATCTTTTCTGGGTTTTTTCTTATGTTAAATTCACCCAATGGTTACAAATACTCCTATTGATCTAACATACATTTATCATGTGGAGAGAGAGAAGGAGTTGGCACATGTAATGCTGCTTCTTGTATTGCTCAATATGTTGCTTGGGCGCCAAAATGACCTTATAGAGTCCATGGGGCCTTAAAACCCTAACCAAACAAACAAACCAACAAACTATGTGGCTGTTGTTGGTGTTGTCATTTATCTCTGTAACACGACCATGCCAAATTTCTCGTCAGAGACCAATTAACGTTCTGATTCTGATTCTCTCTCCTCCCCTCAGCTGAGAGGTGCCTGGACCCCCGCACCAAGATTTTGGACTTGTACCATGTGAACCCGACGGCAGACTGGGTCATCAAGACAAAGAAAGGGAGATAAAGCACTCACGTTGCCCGCCTCCATCACCTCGCTTGACTCAGTCAGTCGAGTGGGATTTCAGACTCACTCCCTCGCCGTGGACCATTGTTTGCTCAAGTGCAATGTTAGCATGTTGCTGCTATAATGGTGCCAAAATTGCAGCACGTTTTGTCACTGGTCAGAGCGATGCCAAAATTACATCAGTTTTTGTCACCGGTCACTTAAAGTGGTACGGAAATTGCAGCACGTTTTGTCACTGGTCACTTAAAGTGATGCCAAGATTGCAGCAGTTTTTGTCACCGGTCACTTAGAGTGATGTGAAAATTGCAGCAGTTTTTGTCACTGGTCTCCCCAACCCTCCCTCCCTCCTTCCCCTCTCCACACTCCACTTGAAACGATGCCAAAATTGAACCAGCGCAAGTGTGGAGCCAAACTTGGACAGGTGTTAGAATCCACCAATTCCTTATTTTTTAGCCAGAATTTTAGTGATGTAAGTCTCTAGCCACCTATGGGGAGCCAAAATTGCAGAGGTTTTAGTTGCCAACCTATAGTGGTGCCAAAATAGGAGAGGTTCTTAAAAGGTCTCGAAAAATGGTTAAGACTTTATTGTATATGGCATCTGGTACACTTCACATGGAGAATTTTAGTAGCAGTGTGAGATACATTGGTGACGTGAGAGCCGTGGATTGTGTCAAGCAGTTGTGTTCATCTTTGCAAGCAGATTGACTGGGAAGAAGAGATTTGTATGTGGCTGATTTGGGTTTTGTCACTATTTGTGTATGGTTGATTTGGATTCGCTGATGTGTGTAGGCATGATCTTGTGCAGTTATAAATTCACAAGAGACGATGATGAAATGTGTCGTGACCTCTGTGTTTTTCTGTGTTGTCTCTAATTTTTGTGAGACGAGTGACCTTTAACCTTTCTAGCAAGTTCATCAAGTAAATCAAAACCACAAGTTTGCCTCCCAGAGGCTCCAAAGTGCTTATTTCCAGTCTATTTTGCAACCATTCAATGACCTGCAACCATTCAATGACCTGCAACCATTCAATGACCTAACGGTTCATGGTATTGTAAAACCTCATTATACAAGCAAAGTGTCTCTAGAAACTCGTTATAATCATGCTAATATATCATGTGATTATGTATGCCCACATTAAGTGAGAACTATTCAGATTTGACAGACGCATGACTTGGTTATACAAGATTGTTGTTTCTGACTAAACATGTCCACTGATTTGCCATACTCTTAAAGTTTGAATGTGATCTGAGAGGTTTGAGTCTGTGAATTCTCTTAATCTTTGTGTGAATTCTCTTAATCTTTGAATCTGGTCCAAGAGATGTGAGTGCGATAGTAGGATACAAAGTGCAAACTGTCAATGCAAGAACTCCACCCTGAAGGCAGAGGTGCAGTAGTAAAGTCCCCACCATGCAAGGGGAATTGTTCAGAGTTCAAATTCCTGTGGTAACTCTCGATGTGGTATGAGTTAACGATGGCTCGGCTTACAAGTGACGTGAAGAACAATGGAGGAACAAATCTTTTCTGGTGCATGCTGATTTTATTGATTTGTGAGGACATTTTTGTTTTTGTGTTTGATGGTGTGTTTTTGTGTTGTTGGGCAGGGTACTGGGTGGGAAAGTGGTGGGTGAGGTACAAGGGGGGGGGGGGGGGGGAGTTTG